>CANUEY010355178.1:0-12736 GCA_948099555.1 Croton setiger
CTTGATTTGGACTTATTTTTATATGATTTATGTATGCAAATGCAAGTTATCACAGAAATGCAATGCAGAAAGCAGTAAAGAATTGCCTTTGAGATGAAGAATCACCGTAGGCAAGAAGGGAGAAGAGAGCGGCTGTCAACACAGCTCAAGGTATGAAGAAAATGATGGTTTTGGGGGGTATTTATAGGTGATTCTCGGCCAAAAAGTCAACCGAGGGCGGCCCGGGCAGCTTTCGAGGGCGGCCGGGGCTGCCATGGAGGGCGGCCAAGGCTGCCCTTGGAGGACGGCCAGGGCTGCCCTTGGAGGGCGACCGAGGCTGCATTGGACGGCGGCCTTGGCTGCCTTTAGAGGGCGGCCAGGGCTGCCTCCAGAGGGCGGCTTGGGCTGCCTCCAAAGGGCGGCCAGGGGCGCCTTCCTTGGGCGGCCTGGGTTGCCTTCCCTCCGCAACTCGTGCGTTTTTCGTTCCGGAGCCTTTTTGGGATGTTCCGCGACTCCGATGGCTATTCCGAGGGCATTTCTGTTGTCACACGCCAGACCTAAGTCATCATTTTGACGTCATTACATGTATTTTGTGCATTTTTAATTAAAATGCATTATAGTTTGATATGATATATGACATGAACATGAATTATATGAATTGGAAATGATAATATATGAATTGGAGATGTTAAACAAGAGATGTTTTAAGTTTGTTTACCATCGAAAGACATAAATGGAGCCAATTAGGGTTTTTGGCTCGTGCGACCGAAAAATGTCAGACTCGCGCAATATTTTAAAGTAAATGATTTTGATATGATTTCATATGTTTACATACATGATTTAAAGAGTTTTGGGACCAAGATTTTATGACAACATTGTACGGTTTTGGTTCCGTGAAAATCATCGAGGTTTCGGCTCGGTTTAAGGTATCGATCGAACCGTGGCAAATTTTCGGATTCTGATTTTTATGAAATTTCTTACACGTGTTATACTATTTATTTTGACACCTAAAATGATTTTTAAGCTGGTGCCGGACTCCTTTTGGCTGCTGAAATTAGGGAATTTGGAAAGAGAAAGAAATGCATTATTGTTACCTTAAGTGTTAAGGTAGATTAAAGTGAAAATGATGATTAAAGTGAATTAGGAAGCAGCTGCTGTATTGTAGGCTACTGGAGTGTGTGCTGGATGTTTTGTGAAGAGATGAAGAGGTGGAGAGACGAGGAAAATTGTTCCAACCCATAATAGAAAGAGAAAAAAAGAGAAAGAGAGAGAAAGACAAGAGAAAAGAAGAAATAGTGAGGAACCATCTGAACCAACACCTTCTGAGTGTCTAGAGGGAGTTTAGGAAGAGCTTAAAAAGGGTAGAAGGTGAGGGAAGTGGCTGGAAAGAGAGAAAGAAAGAAAACACAGAAGAAAGAGAAAATAATTCTGGGTTTGGCAGTGTCAGGGTGCCTACTTTGAGGACTGGTAACTTTCAATCTATAGTGCATGGCAGAGTTTGGCTTCGATGGAATGATAGAGGGCATGTAGGTAAAGATTTCAGTAGTCTTAGATCACCGGAAGGTTGCCGGAGGTAGTCGTACCGATCACCTGAACTTGGGGAAAAAATAGGTAAAATCTGGGTTGAGTGAAAAACAGAGTGAGGAGCCAACTTTGAGCTATTATATCTTTCAATCTAGAGGGCTTTTGGGAATTTGGCTCCGATGATTAGCTAGAGGGTGTGTAGAGGAAGAGAAAGATGGTCGTAGCTGGCCAAAAAGCCGCCGGAAGTGGACGTAAGGTCGCCTGGAAGTTGGCTTGGGAGTTAGAGTTTTCGGCTGGAAAAGAGAAGGAAGAAGGAGGAAGAAGATCAAAACGACAAGGAGGGCTGTCGTTTTGATTAAAAGGGGCGCGGCCAAAACGCAGGAGACAGCCGTGTTTTTAGGAGTTCTGTTTCTAACCGAAACGGCACCAGGCCGTGCGTTTTGAGGCTTTTTAGCGCGCCAACACCTGTATTTGGTATAAATTCTGTTTTAGCCCCTGAACTTTATTTCCGTTTACAATTTAGCCCTTCTGGGCAATTTTGCAAACATTTTTAATTATGGATTGCCCCCTGAACTTTTAAATGTTCATATTTTTGACCCAGAAACTTTATAAATTATATTTTGACCATTCCAGCCTAATTTCGACGTCCTGAATCCATTTTTGACGTCAGAAATTAATTTTAAGGCCGTTTTAAGCCTGAAATTAGAAATTTAAATGTTTTATTAGAGATTTTTAATTATGAATTGGTTTTAAAATATTAAAGAGTTTATTTAAAGTTTATAAATGGTTTTAATAATTATAATTATGATTAATTATAATTATTATATGTTAAATATAGATTGTCAAATTATTTTTAAATTGACATTAAATGATTTTAAAGTAGAGATTTATAGAGATTGAGTTTTATATTATAGAAAATTATACGGATTGAACTTAAAACTCAATTAAATCAGAGAATTAAATATTAAAGCATACATCATAGCTTATATGAGTTCCTGAATTAATTTGTTGAACATTGTTGCTATGTTATGCATTATAGGAGCGTCGAGTTCGCGAGCAGCATGGGATAAGCAGCCCGAGGCCCAACCGAGCTCACAGCAGAGAGGTAAGTATTAATCCACTTACTTACTTGTATAGAGAGATGAATATGTGATATTGCTTAATATGCTGTATGAAATTGTTTTGGACTGGTAATGAAGTCCGGTCTACTGTGATATATGAAAAGTGAAATGTTATTGTTATATTGAATTGTTTTGACAGGTAATGAAGCCTGGTCAACCAGAGATATATGATATATGAATTGCTTTGTTTGTGATTCCTGAGTCGGTACTGAAATCCGACCAGGCGAGTTATTTGATCTGATATAGAGATATATATATGTTGCTTTCACCGTACTGAAGCCCTGCTACATGTTTATATGAGATATATTGCTATGAAACGTATATTGCATAAATGCATTTCTACAGGACTTAATTATAGGCGTTGTGATTATCGTAGCCAGTGTTTGCAAATTTCACTAGAGGAAAACTACGGGTTTTTACAGAGAGGCCTACGGGCCTATATGATATAGAAAGATCTACCGGTCCTATATGTTGCAAAGTGATCTTCAGATCTTATAGATTGATCTTCGGATCTTACAGAGAGAGGTTTGACCGACGGTATTCCGGGCCTTCCTCATATACTAGATCCAGTTAGAGAACCGTTTGAGGTGAAATTCCCAGGGCAACACTTGGTCGATAAATCACAACTAAAGAACAGAGAGACATGTCATATTGCATAGTATGCATACGGAGATGATTATATATGATGAATATGACTTGAATTCATTGCTTATTGATATGCTTTGAATAAATTTCGTTATATGTTGATGTTATATGAATGTGGTTTACATTTACTGAGTATGCGACTCACCAAATCGCTTTATATGTTTCAGGCCAGCAGTCCGAGTGAAGTATTGACCCTTCACTCGTCTATGCTCAGGTCGGTACAGCTGAAGCCTCGGCCTCTCTCCCTCTCACAGTTCATTTGTACATGTTGCATATAGTTTTTGTAAGCATAATTATATATGTTTTTGCATGTAAATATATGGTGCTATGATTTTATAGCCTTTTGGATAAATAGTTGGTTGTATTCATGTTTTGATATATGTAAAGTATGCTATGTTTATACATGCCTATAGTGCAGAGAAAGACCAGATTAACCAGAAGGTAAAAGAGAAAGAGATGTCATATGTTATTATATGTATGTTATGAATGACATGGCTATAATAGTGGAAAGATATTATATGCTAAATATGTATGATTTGAGAATGTTAAAGATGTTAAAGAGTTTAAAACAGAGATAGCAACATGTTACATTTGTTATAAAAAAAAATGGCATGTTTTATGACATAAGAGTACAGTAAGAGGTGTTACATTTATTTGGTATCAGAGCTGGTCTACGGCCCCACAAGGCCTAGTTGTATGCATGATATGTGAAATCATTCATACACATTGTTTTGACATATTGCATATATATATAGGATCATGGAGCATGCACATGATTCACAAAGGGGAAAGGGTTCAACTGGCTCTACATTGTCAATTGAAGGTTCCTTTGAACCTCATGCATTTGGTCCTAGAAACATGCCTCCTGTTTGACGTAAGAATTTTAAAGAGGTACGTAAGTTGGGAGCGACAGATTTCTTTGGCACCACAGATACGGTAGAGGCTGGGGGTTGGTTAAAGCGCACAACGCGGATCTTCTTTATGACGGACAGCACTCCAGAGGAGAAGTTCGATTACATTATATCACTCCTCCAGGGAGATGCCATTGATTGGTGGGAGACAGTCCCAAACTCCATGGCTCGACCATCGGTTTTGACTTGGGATGATTTTCTTTTTGAGTTCAGAGAGAAGTACACCCCAGAGGTGTATAGAGATCAGAAACAACGGGAGTTCTTCAACCTGAAGCAAGGGAAGTTGTCAGTAGCTGACTATGAGGTTCGTTTTACTCAGCTATCCCCATTATGCGAGCTCTTTGGTAGCGTCCGAGAGGGACAAGTGCCGCCGGTGTGAGGAAGGTTTGAGGTGGGAAATCAAATCCCATATCATATCTTATGATATGAGGAGCTTTCCGGATCTGCGTGCAGCGACTGTCTGATCAGAGAGACTGGTTTTAGAGAGGTCACAGTTTGCTCCTCGACCTAAGAGAGAGGGAGCGGTTTTTACAGAGGACACGGGTAGTTCCCGTAAGCGTCCATACTAGAGACCGTCTGCTCCATCGGGTTTTCAGAGCAGGTCACAGAGTTATCCGGCTAGTTCCCAAGTTGGATTTCAGAGGGATGGTTCTTTCCATCAGAGCAGTTTTGGCAGAGGACAGGTACAGGCACAGCCTAAACCACAGTGCGCTTTTTGCGGCAGACCCCACTGGGGGGAATGCTGATTGTACACCGGAGCGTGTTACCTTTGTGGAGAGCAGGGACATTTCTTCAATGACTGCCCCAAGAGACGAGAGTTGGCTCAAGCACCATCAGAGCCGTGAGTTCAGATCACCCGTGCTAGTGGGGCCGGGTCAGGATTTGGTAGAGGACGAGGTAAAGACAGAGGATCATTCACCCAAGCTGGGGGGTGACGCAGGCAGAGGCAGTGCACAAAGGACTACATCGCAAGCACCGGCATAGGCTCGGGTTTATGCACTGACCAGAGGCGAGGCACTGGCAGCTCTAGAGGTTATTACTGGTAAACTCTCTTTTAACACCCCTGATGTTTTTGCATTTGCATTAATAGACCCTAGTCCATCCCATTCATTTATATTATCTCATATGTCATCCCAAACACCTAGAGAGCCTAATCACCTATAGTATATTCTTTCTGTACATACAACTTTGGGAGAAGTAGAGAGAGTGAAACACATTTATCGAGACTGTGAGATTATATTGGAGAACGAGTGTTACCAGCAGACTTGATATTGTTACCCTTTCATGATTTTGACATCATATTGGGTATGGATTGGTTGGCACGACATCGAGCTAAGGTCGATTGCTACGCCAAAGAGGTTGTTTTAGAGCCGCTAGTGCAGCCAAAGGTTATTTTCTACGAAGAGAGGCAAGCAGTACCTGGGTGTTTGATATCAGCTGTCACGGCATTCAGTTTGATTCAGAGGGGCTGTGAGGCTTATTTGGCACATGTCGTCGACACTCGGGAACAGAGCAGTAAAGTGGAAGATATTCCAGTCGTTAGAGAGTTTCCAGATGTGTTTCCAAAGGATTTGCCAGGCTTGCCACCGGACAGAGAGGTAGATATGTCCATCGAGGTAGTTCTAGGTACGGCTCCCATATCTGTTACTCCTTACAGAATGGCACCACTGGAACTGGAAAAGCTGAAGAAGCAGCTTCAGGAGTTACTTGATAGGGTTTTCATCAGACCCAGTGTATCCCCTTGGGGTGCACCAGTGCTTTTCGTTAAGAAGAAAGACGGCACTATAAGATTGTGTATAGATTATCGCCGGCTTAATCAAGTAACAGTCAAGAACAAGTATCCATTCCCTAGAGTGGATGACTTGTTTGATCAGCTACAGGGTGCAAAGGTCTTTTCCAAGATCGATCTCAGGTCAGGCTACCATCAATTAAAGATAGCTACAGAGGATATTCCGAAGACAGCTTTTCTGACTCGGTATGGTCATTACGAGTTTTTAGTAATGCCATTCGGGTTAACGAATGCTCCAGCTGTATTTATGGCATTGATGAACAAGATATTTCAGCCATACCTTGACAAGTTTGTCATAGTGTTCATCGATGACATCTTGATTTATTCGGAGGATCCACAGAGGCAGGAGAGACATCTGAGGAAAGTTTTGCAGATTCTCCGAGAGAGACAGCTTTATGCCAAATTCAGTAAGTGTGAATTTTGGCTGGATCATGTGATGTTTCTGGGACATATCATATCAGCGGATGGGATTTAAGGTGGATTTCAAGAAGATAGAGGCGGTTCAGAGTTGGCCACAATCACAGTGTTACAGATATTAGGAGTTTTCTCAGTTTGGCCGGTTACTATCACCGGTTCATCGAGGGATTCTCCTTGATTGCTACCCCTTTGACCAAGCTACTCCGTAATGATGTTCCTTTTGTTTGGTCAGAGGCATGCCAGAGCATTTTTTATCAGCTGAAGGAAAAGTTGACTACAGCACCGGTGTTGACTATTCCTTCAGGTATGGATGGATTTGTGGTATATAGCGATGCTTCTCATCAAGGATTGGGTTGTGCTCTGATGCAGAGGGGTAATGTTATAGCTTGTGCTTCACGGCAGTTGAGGACTCATGAAAAGTCTTATCCAGTTCATGATCTTGAGCTAGCCGTAGTGATTTTCGCTTTGAAAATCTGGAGACATTACCTGTACGGAGAGACTTTTCAGATATTCACCGATCATCAGAGTTTAAAGTATTTGATGACACAGAAAGAGTTAAACGCCAGACAGAGAAGGTGGATAGATTTGCTTAAAGACTATGACTGCACTATCGAGTATCATCCAGGTAAAGCTAATGTTGTAGCTGATGCCCTTAACTGAAAGGGTGATGGTACTTCAGCTTATTCACAGGTATCTTCCTTATCGCTTGTGAATGAGTTGAAGAACTTAAATATAGGCATGGATGAGGACTCTGAGAGAGTTTTGTTAGCAACATGGAAAGTGAGACCGGTACTGAAAGAGAAGATATAGCAGAGACAGGCTAGTGATCCGCAGCTTTTGAGCCTCATTGATAGAGTAAAGTTGGGCGAGGTAACTACTTTTAACTTAGATAGTGGTACGTTAATGTTGAACCACAGGTTTTGTGTTCCAGATGCGGATGGGCTACGGAATGAGATACTGGATGAAGCACACAACACGGTTTATACTATGCATTCGGGTGCGACAAAGAGGTACCAATAGGTAAAGACTCACTATTGGTGGTCCAGAATGAAGAGAGATGTAGATGAATTTGTAGTCAAGTCTTTGATTTGCTAGTAGATTAAGGCTGAACATCAGGCTCCCGCAGGTAAACTAAAGCTATTACCTATACCTGTGTGGAAATAGGAGCGGATTACCATGGATTTTGTCACAGCATTGCCTAAGACCCAACGGAAGCATGATGCTATTCGGGTCATAGTGGATCGATTAACAGATTCAGCTCATTTTATTCCGATCTGGTGGGGTATTTCATTGGATCAGCTGGCTATGGTGTATGTGAATAAGGTGGTTAGGCTTCATGGAGTGCCTATATCTCTTGTGTCTGATAGAGATCCACAGTTTGTTTCGAGATTTTGGCAGAGCTTACAGGTAGCTTTGGGTACAAAGCTTCATTGTAGTACTGCTTTTCATTCGCAGACAGACGGGCAGTCAGAGAGAACCATCCAGACCCTCAAGGACATGTTGCGGGCTTGTGTTTTGGAGTTCCAAGGTTCTTGGGACAATTACATCAGTTTGATGGAGTTTGCCTACAACAACCAGTTTCACAGCAGCATTTGTATGGCACTTTATGAGGCACTTTATGGCCGGAAGTGCAGAAGTCTTATCTGTTGGGACGAAGAGGGGTTGAGAACATTAGAGGGTCCAGAGTTTATTCAAGAAACAGTTGATAAAGTCAGCATGGTAAAGTTAAAGTTAAAGGCAGCGCAAGAAAGACAGAAGAGTTACTCGGATCAACACCACAGAGATATGGAGTATAGTATTGGGGACAGAGTTTTCCTTCGAGTTTCACCTTGGAAAGGCATCATCAGGTTCGGCCAGAAAGGAAAATTAAGACCTCAATATATTGGTCCATATGAGATCATAGAGAGAGTTGGTCCTTTGGCTTACAAATTAGCCTTACCAGCAGAGTTGGCACAGATTCACAACGTTTTTCATGTGAGTATGCTCAGGAGATACAGATCAGACCCTACTCATGTGATTAACGAGTAGACATTTGAGGTAGCAAAGAACTTAACCTACATAGAGGAACCAGTGACGATTCTGGAATTTGGGGTTAAACAGCTTCGAAATAAAGATATTCTTATGATTAAGGTGCTTTGGAAGCATCATTCTCAAGGTGAAGTCACTTGAGAAACAGAGGTACGGATGCGACATAAGTATCCAGAGCTATTCCAGAGTACAGGTATGGAATTTTGAGGACAAAATTCTTAAGGAGAGGAGAGTTGTGACACCCCAGACTTAAGTCATACGTCATTTTGACGTCATTACATGCATTTTGTGCATTTTTATTTAAAATGGATTATAATTTGATATGATATATGGCATTAACATGAAATATATGATTTTAAAATGATAATATATGAATTAGAGATGTTAAAAAAGAGATTTTTCAAGTTCGTTTACCGTCGAAAGACATAAACAGAGCCAATTAGGGTTTTTGGCTCGCGCGTTCGAAAAATATCAGAAACGCGCAATATTTTAAAGTAAATGATTTTGATATGATTTATATGTTTACACACATGATTTAAAGAGTTTTGTGACCAAGATTTTACGAAGACGTCGTATGGTTTCGGTTCCGTGAAAATCGTCGAGGTTTCGGCTCGATTTAGGGCACCGATCGAACCGCGGCAAATTTTCGGATTCTGATTTTTGTGAAACTTCATACATGTGTTATACTATTTATTTTGATACCTAAAATGAATTTTAAGCTGGTGCTAGACACAATCAGTGGCTGGAAATTAGAGAAAATGTGAAGGGAAGAAGTGAAATGTGTTATCTTATGCATTAAGTTAATTAAAAGAGATTTTTGGTGTGTAAAGTGAATTATGAAGTAACTGCTGTCTCTAATTTGATATGCTGGAGTTTAGAATGTAAAGGAAGAGATGGCTTTGGCTGAAGAGTGATTAGAGGAAAGAGAAAACGTGAAGTGAGAAAGAAAAGAAGAGAAAGAAAAGAAAAGAAAGAAAGAAAGAGAGAGAAGAAAGAACTAAGCAAAAACCTCGAATCCTTTGGGTTGATTATGTTTCTGGGTTGTGTTTGAGTTGATTAGAAGTAACAAAGAGTGAAAAGAGAGGCTGGTTGGTGTGGGAGAAGAGAAAAATGAAATTCTAGTTAAAATTCTAGGTTTAAGGCAGTTTCGTGAAAGCTACTTTGGGGCTTCGTATCTCTAAATTGGGAGTGCATGGGAGAGTTTGGCTTCGATGGAATTGTAGAGGGCATGTAGGAGAAGAGTTTAATTGTTTGAGTTTGCCGGAAGACCGCCGGAAGTGGTCGTAACGACCGTCGGAAGTTGGGAGAAAAATAAGCAATTTCTGGTTCTGGGAGAAAAACAGTGTGAGGAGCCAACTTTGAGTGATTATATCTTTTAATCTAGAGAGTTTTTGGGAATTTGGCTCCTATGGTTAGCTAAAGGGTCTGTAGAGGAAGAGAACAGTGGTCGTAGCTTGCCGGAAGGTGGACGTACGGTCGCCTGGAAGTTGGCTTGAGAGGCTAAGTTTTGGGCTGGAATAGGTGTTGTTGGAGGTCAGGGACGATCAAAACGCACGGCTGGTCCGCGTTTTGATCCAAAGTTCAGCGCTCAAAACGGCAGGGAGGAGCCGCGTTTTGGGCAGCGATCATTTAACCAAAATGGCAAGAACCCTTGCATTTTGAGCAAGTTTAGCGCGCTATCACCTGTATTTTGTAAAAATCACATTTTAGCCCCTGAAGTTTCTGCCGCATTTCAATTTAGCCCTTCTGGGCAATTTTGCAAATATTTTTAATTACAGATTTGCCCCTTAACTTATAAATGTTTATATTTTTGACCCAGAGACTTATAAATTATATTTTGGCTCTTCCAGCCTAATTACGACGTCCTGAATTAATTTTTGACGTCAGAAATTAACTTTAAGGCTTTTTTAAGCTTGAAATCAGATATTTAAATGTTTTATTAGAGATTTATGTTTATGAATTTATTTTAAAATATTAAAGAGTTTATTTAAAGTTTATAAATGGTTTTAATAATTATAATTATGTTCAATTATAATTATTATATGTTAAATAGAGATTGTCAATTATTTTTATATTGACATTAAATGATTTTAAAGTAGAGATTTTTAGAGATTCAGTTTTAAATTATAGAAAATTATTCGGATTGAAATTAAAACTCAATTAAATCAGAGAATTAAATATTAAAACATGCATCATGGCTTATATAGGTTCCTAAATTGATTTGTTGAACATGGTTGCTATGTTATGCATTAAAGGAGCGTCGAGTTCGAGAGCCGCACGGGGTAAGCAGCCCAAGGCCCCACCATGCTCACAGCAGAGAGGTAAGTGTTAAACCACTTACTTAGAGAAGTGATATGTGATAGTGTTTAATATGCTATATTGAATTGTTTGGACCGGTACTGAAGCCCGGTCAACCAGAGATATTTGTTATATGAATTGCTTTGTTTGTGGTTCCTAAGTCAGTACTGAAATCCGACCATTCGAGTTACTTGATCTGATATAGAGATATATATGTGACACCCCCGACCAAAAGCATACGTCTTTTTGACGTCATTTCACGCATTTTATGCATTTTTATTTAAATACATCAGAGTATGACATGATTTATAGCATTTACATGAAATATATGACTTGGGAAAAGATTATAAGTGAGTTACAAATGATAAACAAAAGTGGTTTTAAGTTCGTTTATCGTCGAAAGACATAAACGGAGCCAATTAGGGTTTTTGGCTCGTGCGATCGAAAAATATCGAAAACGCACAATGTTTTGAAGTAAATGATTTTGTTATGATTTTATATGCTTTCATACTTGATTTAAAGAGTTTTAGGACCAAAATTATACGACGACGTCGTATGGTTACGGTTCCGTGAAAATCGTCGAGGTTTCGGTTCGGTTTAGGGCACCGTTTGAACCGCGATAAATTTTCGGTTTCCGATTTTTACGAAATTTCATACACGTGTTATGCTATTTATTTTGACACCGAAAACAATTTTTAAGCTGGTGCTGGAGTGATTTAGAGGTTGGAGTTAAAGGGAATTAGAAATGAGGAAAGAAAATAAAAGGAAATGTGTATATTTACTTAGGGATTAAGTATGTGTAATTAAGATATTTGTGTAAAGTGAAATTAGAAGCAGCTGCTAGCTGAAATCTGTAGTGGGCATGTCTGGTGAGTGAGTGAAGAGGTGGAAAAGGGGCTTAGTTGCTGCAGGGGTTAGAAAAAAGGGGTAGAAACGTGAGAAAGAGAAAAAGAAAGGGAAAAGAGAGAGAAAAAGAGAAAGAAAAGAATTTGATGTGAAACCTTTGATTTGGTACGTTTATAATGTTCTTGGGATGTTTTGTGATTGATTAGGAGTGATAGAAAGGAAAGAAATAGGCTGGAATCGAAGAGAGAAAGAAAAACATAATTCTGGTGAAAATTCTGGGTTTTTGGGCAGTGTTACGAAGGGTAGTTTAGGCTAGTTTATCTCTCAATCCGAGATGCATGGGGAGATTTGGCTTCGATAGGTTTGTAGAGGAAGTGTAAGAGAAGAGATTGGTGGTTTTAGTTCACCGGAAAACGGCCGGAGGTAGTCGTACCGATCATTAGAAGTTGGGAGAAAAATAGGCAAATCTTGTTCTAGGTAGAAACCAGTGTGGGAAGCCAACTTTAGGCCATTATATCTTTCGATCCAGAAATCTTTTGGAGATTTGGCTCGATGAATTGATAGAGGGTGTGCAGGGGAAGAGATTGATAGGTTTAGCTTGCCGGAAGGTGGCCGGAGGAGGACGTACGGTTGCTTGGAAGTAGGGTCGAGAGGCTGGGTTTTTGGTCAGTTTTGGGGAGAGCTAAAGGAAGAAGAAGGTTGAAATGGCAGGCTTGGCCTGCGTTTTGGGCTATTTCCGCGCCCAGCACCTGCAGTTTGGTATATTCCTATTTTGACCCCTGAACTTTGAGCCGCATTTCAATTAAGTCTTTTTGGGTGATTTTGCAAATATTTTTGATTACAGATTGGCCCCTGAATTTATAAATGCTTATATTTTGACCCAGAGACTTTTATAAATTATAATTTAGCCCTTCCAGCCTAATTTCGACGTCCTGAATCCGTTTTTGACATCAGAAATTTATTTTAAGGCTGTTTTGAGTACAAAATTAGAGATTTAAATATTTTTATTAGAGATTTAAATGTTATTTAAAGATTATAGTTTATGAATTTATTTTAATAAGTTAAAGAGTTTATTTAAAGTTTATAAATGGTTTTAATAATTATAATTGTGTTTAATTATAATTATTATATGTTAAATAGAGATTGTCAATTATTTTTATATTGACATTAAATGATTT
>CANUEY010355182.1:0-118647 GCA_948099555.1 Croton setiger
TTGGAAGTATTAGTTTTTGGTTTGTTTTGGGTTTTTGGATTTCTTTCTCATTTGGTTGGGTCCTTTTCTCAGACAAGAAAGAAAAAGAAAGAGAAAGAGAGAGAAAATTAAACAAACAGCAACAGCAGAAGATCAGTTTGGGTTAAGCCTTTGCTTCCTGTTTTCTTCCAAGTCAAACTCCTCCTCTCTTATCTTGGATTTCATTCTTAATTTAATGGGCATGTTTTTCCTTTATTCTTTTTGTTTTTTCTTTTTGCTTAAGGAAATTATATTTTATCTTTTTTATTTATTTATTTTACTATAATAAAAATATATACTTTTTATGTTCATTATTTTTTTAATACTTAGCAATTTTTTTCTTTAAAAATTAATAAAAAATTAATAATTTTATTTTTATATTACTTTAGTAAATGCTTATTTTTTCATAATTTAACAAATTTAATTACAAATAATGAAGTAAAATAAAGAAGTATTTTTATTTTTATTAAAAAAAGTAGTGAAAATTTTAAAAATAAAAGAATCATATTTCAATTATTAATTTATTTCAGCGTTACCCTCCCTCCTCTATAGAAAATTATTAAGCAAACCTAATATACTCATAACATAAAAAGCTTAACCTAACTTAAATAGATTAATGACTTAATATCTGTCTTAAGGTGTTTTTTTAAATTAAATTCAGATATAAAATCCTTAATCTTAACAAACATGTCCTGTAAATCCCCAAATCAATTATGAGGACAACCTTTTTCTCTTTTTTGGTATGAGGAAGATATAATATAGTATATAATAAGCAATAAATAATTTATTTCATTCATGTCACATTATATTTAAAAAAAAAATTAAATTATTCATAGTTCAAATTAAATTGTTTTCTGTAGCTTTTTCTTTTTCAATAACCATTAGCTTTAATTTTACCCTTTTTCCCTTTTATGGCAGCAGCTTATTTGAAAATTGAAACTACTTTGACCAAAGGGGAAAAAGAAAAAGAATTACTGGTCAATATTTATGTTTTCAGAAATCAGTTAAAAATAATTAAAAGTTAATTGTGATTTCTTTAAAAAATGTGGCATACCAAATATCATTTTCATAGAAGTAGAACTGATTAAAATCCATAATAAATTGGAAAAAATACATTAGAAACAAGCTAAGAAGGCCACATAAGGAACAGGAGAAAAAAGTTGTACACTAAAAACTTACTGCTGTTTCTGCTTAATTACTTACTTCAAAATTGCTAAATAAACTGTAACCTCAAGTTTCCAGCATTTCTCAATCCTCACTTTTTCTTTTCTTTTTTTTCTCTTTCTTTTTGCTTGGCATTTCAGATTCTTCATCTTGTTCAGCATGCTTTCTCTTCTTCTTCTTCTTTTCCCCTTCATCAACATTCTCACTGATATTTTGCTCGTCGTTTTCGGCTTTATGTTTCTTCTTTTTCTTCTTTTCTTTCTTTGCTTCACCTTCATCCTCTTGCTCGGTGGTGCCATTAGCATCATTTGATGAAGGAATTTCCTCTTCAACAGTTTTTTTCTTTTTCTTCTTCTCTTTCTTCTGATCGGTAGCTTGCTTTTCTGTAATAGAAGGTTCTGCCTCTGTCTTTCTCTTTTTGGGAACAGTTTCTTCCCCGTTCTTATCGGAGTCATTTGGTGTTTGTGCAAGAACAGCATCCGCAGAAGGATTATAAGCCTGCAAAAGTCGAATACAGTTAAATTACAGTAAAATGTAAGAGTTCAAAGAATCAATGAAACTAGAGATGGACCTTGGCAGGAGTGATCAATCCTCCAGCACCCTTCTTTCGATCCTTGTCATAAGCTTCTATCTTTGGTTTTCCTTTTGCAGATCCAGCAGAACGACTCAATTCCCTACCTTCAAGATTCCTTAGCCGTGCCTCAAGCTACAAAATATCACATTCATGAGATTCTTCCAGGAGTAGAAAAAATGTAGAAAGCTTTTCATGCACAAAAGCTCTTTAGGTACCTTGGCTCGGTTTTCCAATCCCATTGAGTTATCTTGGCCATCTCCAAGAGCATCGTACCGAATAGCCAGTGCCGCTTTAGCAGCTAAAGATCTGGAAATTTTCCCCTTTGTCTTAGCGGCTGCCTGACCAACCAAGGATGCATGGAAAATAAGTCCATACTTGGGTGTTGAATGCTTTGTCTTTAAAGCTCTAAAAAGAGCCTTTTCTGCCCCAAGAATCTGTACTGTGCTACCAGGTTGCTTTGCCAAATTCAATAAGCTACCTCCATGAGCAATGAGTCGAGCTCCAACGAGCTCCCCCACAAGGGCGGTCAAATTTGGTGCGATGGTGTTCATCCTGCTTTTGAGATAATCATAAAGCTGAGCTCTGTATTCAGCTAAAGATAAAACCTGGTCACAGAGTTCTCTGATATTCATCAAATCGACTTCACTGACTTCAGTTCCCATAGATATCAAAGCTGCTTCTTTCATTTCTGCCTCAACTTCATCAGGTAAAATCTGTAAAAATTTTCAGGACAGGAGGAACATTTATGAACACAGGTTTGATCTGATATAAATGATAGCTAGGCAATAATACTTTCAATATGGAGAGACGTCCCATAAATGTTATAAAGGGTTAAATCCAGATAACACAAAAAAAAAAAAAAAAAAAAAACCATAAATGGTAAAGATTCTTGATCTCATCAGAGGACATGATATAAATGCCAAGATCACCATGTGATTGCAATAAACAAAATTAGAAATTTTTTTTTTCACCTCTGAGAAATCAAGCTTGGCAGCGTTCTCACGGCTCCCCATTAATTTCACTGCTTTGGCATAAAGGATGTTGTCTTGTACAATCTTAGCAAGTTCAGGAAAATGCCAACCATACCATTCCCTAACTCTCATGGCATAAGTGTTGAGCTCCTTATCCAGATCATCAAGCAAACCAATAGCTTGAATGATCATTGTATCAACCTGAAAACAGCGCGTTAGCTGAGAAATCCCAATATTCCTTACAAGACTTGGAAAAATTCCTAAATAACTTGACCAGAATTGTTAACATAACTGAATAGAGATTACTATTCATAACATTCATGTAAGGCCAACAGTCTTCCCTTTACACATTAGAATAAACCCCCTATAACAAAGAGAAACTTGAACAAATCCATGGGAGATCACATGACCTTATGGTATATTAAAAAAATTTTAAAAGACCTGACTTCACATTTTTCTATTGTGCAAGTTCATCTATTTATAAACATTCAAATGATTTTAAAATTTATCTTCAAACTTACAAATTATTTTCAATCATTTGTATTTATTATGCTGGCATGAATTCCAACTTGATCAGAGTGGATATCTGAAGCAAAGGATACATATAGCCCACCCAACTAATTTAGTGCTAAGAACCAAACTGGCATTTTTAAAATTAGTAATCATTAGCTATCAGATAGAATACTACAAGTCCATCACATAAGATAGATATAGATATATATACACACACACACACACACATAAGACAATTAAAGAAATTAAAAAGCAAAAGTTTAAGGAAAATACCTTGTCGGGACTGAACTTGAGTTTGTACCTAGACAAACTATGCGATAAACCCAAACTCATTGGTGCCAAATCTTGAGCTCCAAGACCAGTTATAAGTTCAGTCAACTGACTCCTAACACCTCTCATCAATTCCATGACAGCATTGCTATGAACACAATCTATTTTCTGCAACACGATAGTTTCTTAGAAAAAAATTGAGAACATCAATAATAACAAAAACAACTTTAGAGAAATAATCACCAGTTTTTCTTTGATTGAATTTCCAAGCTTTGAATCTGCCACAGCCAAGGTTTCACCTTCACAATTAGCCTTCAAAAATTTGCGCAAACCTTTGCTAGCAGTGCCTTCAATTATTTTTGTTGCTGCTTCTAATGCCTCTGACGTGTTCTCAAATTTGGAAAAAGCTTTCAGCTTGACAATCTGATGTTTATACCCAAAACAAGTTAGCTTCAAACAAAAAAAAATGTATCGCAGGAAAATTAAAACAAGACAAGTTATATGGAAAATAACAATCCCAAATGACATCATAAGGGGAGAAAAATAAAACTGATTATCATAAGCATTCAACATAGAAAGAGGTTTATGCATATATTCAACTTAGAATGAAAGTTCAACCATATATTTTTTATTCACACTCCATCAATTAAAGAATGAATGGCAATCATCAATGACAGTAAACTCAAGAAAGCTGATAGTAGAATGCACGCAAAAGCAAAGAACATTATTTGAATGCTACTGCAGGTACAATGTGAAGAAATTATCAAAAGGGCTGTATTTGCCAGACAATTAGGAGTTCCTATCATAATGCATGACCACCTAACAGGAGGAAAATACACGAGGAAAGTACATACAGATCTCCATTCCAAATTTCAGTTCACCGTGTGGACAAATAATCAAAAACAGATAGAGATAAATGGAAACAGATAAAGAGGGAAAGAAATAACCTTTCTTGCTGTGTCTGCTGTGGAGAAGTCTTTCCATAAGTCCTGCAACAAAAACACAAAATTAGAGAGCATTCATCGATCAATTTCCTGCCTCAGGGAAACAAAAACTCTACTCTCGTCAAGTATGAAACATATGTAAACAATCTACAGTAGAACTTAAATTCTCTAATATCCTACATTACTAGTAACCAAATAACAGAATTGTGATCCACACTAGTGTAGGTAAACAAACATTTCAATACTGCAAAAACATGAGAATGAGAAAACAAAAGAGAATTCACTCTAAAAAAGTTGCACAGGAAGAACAAGAAGGCAACCATTACCTCAACTTTAGATAGCTTCCCTTCATCCAAAACCTTGAAGAGGGCAAAGCCCGCCGGCGTTTCAAACAACACAAGCATCCTTCAATAGCTAAACAGTCAACCTGTGAAAAAACCCGAAACTATTAGTTCAAACCCACTTCAATTTACATGCCCAAAAATCAAACTTGATAAAGTTTTCAACGTGTCCAAAAACAATCTCAAATCTCACATTTACCAAGCTCTTAAAAGGATTAAAAGAAAAAAAGAGTTAGTCCTACCCTACCCAATGAACCCACCGGACAGATATCACAAAAATAATAATCGATGATCATATCAATATAAGTACAGAGTAAAGATTGGATCTTTTCATTTATTTTCATTCAGGGTTTATTAAGAAGCAGAAACGAGATTGCTCACCTCTCTGCCACAGTATTCTAGAGGAGCTTGTTAGAGGGAAAGTTGAAGTGAAGTCTCCTAGGGTTTTAACGAGTTCTATTCAGAACCGCTGATGTTATAGTCGCCGTTTTATAGTCGCCCTATTTAACTAATAGGGTTTTTGTATGGTTGTTTATTTGACACTTGTCCGTACTGGGGTTATTTTAGGAATCATGTTCTACGAAAGGTGGATATTTTGGTCTTACAATTTTTGTCTTTAGATGAAGTGTTAGAGAAACGGAGAGGGTGCATGATCTTAACGTTAGTATTGGGTGTACGTAAGCTACTTTATTCGACTAGGGTTTTAGGGTTTTTCCGTTAGACAATGAATGCATTGCACGTTTTTAAAATTTTATTATAATTCAATTGGGATTAAACGGGTTTTAGGGTTTTTTAATTTAATCCCATACAATAATTCACAAAAATTCTGAAGTGGGACATTATTTTTATCATTTCAGTGTGCCGATGATATTTAATTGATTAGCAACCTACAATGTAACATGTCCATTATTGTCAAGATTAACTATCCTTTCTGTAAACTTAGTTGTTTATTGAACAGATCTGTAAAATTAGTTGTTATTCAATGTAAGCAATGGAAATATAAGACATTTCATGGTAGCTTTCCAGATTAACCTGAGAAAATCCCTGTATAAGCATATTATAATTTGTTGATGAAGTACTGATTGAGCATAAAGAATATGATTTCCAAATATATATATTCATCATACATTTATAACAGCTCCCTTTTTCATATTGATTACAATTCAATTCAGTGGGTGCCTAAACACCACCATAAATTCAATTGCAAAAGGAGTAAAACTAAATTGCCTTCTCTAGTGTCTATACTATTACCGTTGCTCATCATATTCTAAGCTTGCCAATATCTGAACTACTTGTTGAAACATCTTCAGATACAGCATCTTTCTTCTCCTTGTTAGGAGAAGATGCTCCCTCTTGACCAGGACTTGTCATTTTCCTTGCTGGTGGTGCGGAACAGACTGGTACAACTGATCTTATTCGAACTGCTGGTGCCATGAAACGGGGTTCCACTCTGCCAAACTCCATTCTGTGCAGTGGGGGTCTGGTTGAATATGGAGGAGCTCTGCTTCTCATTCTTGGTGGCACTGGAATTTGTGCTGACAAATCTTGTGGCCTGGGGACTGACCCCATATTACTGATTCGTACAGGGGGTGCTGCAGATGAAGGACTAGGCTCCATACTTCTTATCAATACAGGTGGTGACCTACAGTTTGGCGAAATTGGTCTTTGGGGATATTGTGAATTAGAATGGGAAGAGATGAAGCCATGTGGGTTTTGCACCCAGAAGTCCATATGTGCATATCCAGAGTCCATATTCCTATGGGACGACTGCTCAAATCCCTCAGTTTGGTTTTCCAATGAACCATTTTGGTTTTTGTCATCCGCTTGATGTGGCTCCCTAAATCTTGTATCAGTCTTGAAGTTGCTACGAACAGAATGATCTGGAACCATTGAAGGAGAGCACTCAGAAAATTCTTCTGTTCTCTCCTCGTGTATCTCCTGAATTGTGACTGTAGACTTCCCCCTGATTGGATCAGAGGCAATATTATCTGAGTAGCACAACAATGGTCCTGAAGTGGCAATCGTAATTCTGGGCCCAACAGGTACCGGTTCTTGTTCCCTTACAGGAACGAAGAGACGAGAATCTTGTGGAAGTATAGACTGCATATATGGTAGAATTTGAGGACTGGGAGGAGGAGGTTGCGGAACCTGAAGTGCCAGTAAATGGTTGTGAAGCTGCATCAATTGTTCTTGCTGCCACAACTGGTATATTGCCATTTCAGGAGAAAAGCTAGGATAAGCCCAGTTTTGGCAATGCATAGGATACAAGCTTGGTGTTGGAGTTAAGTCCTTGCAAACAGGGGTAAATCTTTCCTGCCCATGTTTATCACTTTGTCTGTGGTTGTTTAAGTCTGATGGTCGAAGAGATGCAAGAAAACGAGCAATTATGACTTGTTCTTGTTCTTCATTGCCCTTTTTAGTCTCCATAGAAGAAGAAGAAGATGATGATGATGATGAACTGGACAAGGAGCCATTTTGAACCACTACAAAAAAATTGTTATAACATTTAGATAACTTTTAAGACTCCAAACCAATAAAGTTTTAAGACTGCAACTAAGTAAGAGTATTAAAAAAAACCCAAAAGAAAGTTGAACGAGAAAAAGACATCATTGCTCTCAAGAACCAATTCAAACTGTTGGGTACCAGAACCTAACATTCAGAGGAGCATTTTGAGTCCAGACGATGTGGTATATTAATAATATCTGCCCGCTAAAGAAGATCTCCCTAACAAAAAATCAGCATGCTTGAATTACTGCTTAATGACATCTTCTCTTACTATCCCCACCCACCAAAATAAACAACCTTCTGTAGCACTTAGCCTTCCATAACCACCATTTTAATCATCTATCAAAGGTTTTCATTGTTCAAGAAAGAACCAAAGCAGGTGGGAGCTGATACTTGACTAAGAACAGTTATATGTATCAGCTATAAAAGAAGTCGTGCACCTAAATAAATCGAGAACCTGGATAACTATGTTGATGCATGTATCAGTATAATAAGGCAGATGAAGTGGTGGTAGCTTCATTCTAACCATATTCAATTATTGGGAATGCAAATTAATACAAGAAAATATGATCCATACGTCTTTTTAGGGCAGACCAAGCAGCCATTGCTGCATTCTTCTGAGCTTGTTTCTTGGTCCTAGCTGGCTCCCCGGTAAAGCTCATTCCTGCTAGTTCAACTTTGCATGAGAAAATAGGCACATGGCCAGGCCCTGAACGAATAGTGGTATATACTGGAAGCTTTAAGCCAGCTCTATGAGCAGTCTCTTGAAGCAAATTCTTGTAAACTCCTGTTTCATCCTGTGCAGCACAACAAGTACCAAAAACCCATTACATAGAAAGGAGCCTTTCTGAGGCTTTGTATATAAATTGGAGAAAAGAAAACATAACTGGGAATGATTTATCAAGAACTTCAAAAAAGAGTTTCAAGAAAATAACAAGAAACAACCTGAAAAACATCAACAAATCATCCTGCATTTTTTTCCCCTGCTATAAGAAGCTCAATTTTTGAAGCCTTCAGTTTATCATAAACAGTATTAACTAATTGATATCACCGAATATACAACAGAACTCATGAACATCAAGCCAAAAAAATTCTGAATGTTTCAGGAACAAAAGGAGAAGGGAGAGCAAAGAACTAATCATGATAAATGCAATCACAGAACAGTCACGTCTCAGGAAATGCATAGATATGCAACAAAAGATTGGAAGTCCAGTTCTAGTAATATATAACCATAATCCAGAGTTCCAAAACAGCTTGAATGAAATCAGCATAAATATCTACACCAGCTCATATCCAGAACAAGACACAATAATCTGAATTTTCTGACCTCAGGTTACAGAAAAGACAAAAATAATTTTTTCACAAACTTTAAAAAAGAACATGGATACCAAATGCTCACCAGAACTCTTGCAGCTAACGCTCTGGAAGGGCCTCTGCTTGCAAGTGTGTTAAGTGCTACCTCAGCAGCAGCATGTTCTGCCTGCCTCAAAGTAGAGCAGAAGGTAGGGCTTTCAAAAGTCTCACCATTGAAATTGACAGTAGCTTTAAACCGAGGAGCATGATCAGGTCCTTCCCTTATACATGAGTAAGATGGCAAATTGAAGCAGCTTCTTTGAGCCAACTCTTGCAGTTGGTTCTTGTACATGCCTATATGTGTGACAACGATATTCAATTTAGAATATGATATTAAAAAATATATACACATCGTTTTGAGTCTAAGGGTAAAAGAATTAGCATCTGTTTTGCTCATTAAATGAGCATGGCACCATATGAAGAATTTCACCACTATGAAACAAAAAGCAACACATTCTGTTCTATTGCCACCTCAATCTCAAAATTAAAGCTCCACACAACAAGGGGTAGTAATATTTCAAATTCTTATCACGAAAAGTAAGCAGAAACTCAATTATTAAGCAATGTTTGTGCTTCCATGTCCTCACAATAAGGGGTGTAAAGAACTCACAGCTTCTTATCTATTATAAAAGAAAAGAACAATGACTTGACAGATATGAAGTTGTAAAAAACTAAAACTAGTACTTACTAAAACTGTTACTCTCTTATGCTATTTTTACACTTAAGTCAATACAATAGGTGTATTAACACTCACATTGCAAGTTAACCATTCGCCTTATTAGTAGTCCAGGAAGATAAGCTATCATTATCAGGAAACAAAACTGTTTGGTTATAATATCATTATCATAAGGGACTCCATACTCCAAAATCCAAAGTGAAAAATCTCAACTATGGACTAACCAAAATTAGCACTAAACTCGTATAACTAGCATGAAAACATCAAATAGCCATTCCCATACGGTGGTCTGAATGCTAATTCTTTGGTAGTTAAAATTAGGAAGAGAAGTATTCTGTCCAAAATAACAAAATGATAAACTAAAGACCATTAAAGAAAGATGGAAATGCAATAATTTAAAATTGAAAAACAGGTAAGAATTAAACTATATTAATATCCCCTTCCCTTAGGCTTAACAAAACAAAGTATTAACAGCCCCTTGTGAGAAATCCTAACCCTTCAACAACAATGAAAACTTATTCATTAACCCAATTCAAACACCAAAAGTAACCAAAACATTCAGAACCCATATAGCATATTCAAAACCCACTTCGATTAACCTATTTAAGGTCTCAATACCTCAATAATTTTCATAGCTAAGCAGTAAGCAACTCTACTGCGTTCCAAAAGCGAAATGACACAAACCCACAATAAAAAAAAGATCGAATCTTTTTAAGGAAAAACACAAAAGAAAATGATCCCAGATAAAACGGAATTGGAAATCAAAAGCGATTCTCACCTGTGGAGTTGTTAATAATGCCTTGGGTAGATTATCTCGAGAAAGTGAAGGAAAAAAGCGAGATAAGAATGTTATGAATAGTGAAAGGAGTAATAGTTTGGGAGCTGGAATTCATGTCATTTTTCTTTTTCTAGAGAGAGAAAGAGAAGTGAAAGTGATGATGACAAAGTAAGTGAGAATTGCGAAATTTACAAAGGAGCGAAGCTGCTCTTTACTGCAAGCCAAAGCTTCAGCAGAGTTGGAAATTGGATTGTAATAATATATGTAGTTTCTCATATTTGCCCTTTTGAAAACGACGTCATTTTGAAATTCTGATCTCTACTGGTGGAGTTCTGCTTTAGTTGAAAGTAAACGTAGTGTATTTCTGATCCTACTAGCCAATAGTAATAGACCACGTGTCCAACTAAAGATAGTGGGATACATAATATACTCTCACATTGAAAAATTGAAAAAGAAAAAAAATCATGTAATTTAGTGTTATGATATTGATATCCGCTAAGAAATAGTATTATGTTTTTTTCTTTTCTTTTATTTTTAAAAAAATAATAAGTTTAGTTAGTTGTTATTATGTGCATAAATAAGTTCACTAAAAAATTAATACTCCTAGAGCGGTTTTGAACAATAATTTTTAGTTTTTAATGTACTAATGCTAAAATCTATTTCTTTAGCATTAGTTAAAATAACTATATATGTATATATAAGCCGTACTGCTAACAATTAATAAACATAACCATTAAAACACATGATCAATTGTCATGGAGTGCCATAAAAAAAAGGTTGTTTGTTGAAAATATTAGAAGAAAGGAAGTGGAGGAGGCACAGTTCCGTTGCATAGAAACTAAAATATCCCTAAATTCAAATAGTAGTGACAATTCATTTGGGTGATTAGGGTTGAGAGATGAGGAGATTATTTGTTGTCATTGTGGCAAACAAGGACATGTTGAAAAAGACTGCAGAATTCTAAAAAGATATAGAGATGAGGAATATAAAGAAAATTAGGCAAAGATTAATCTAGTTGTGACTAATAAGAATGATCAAATGGTTGAAGAAATCGATATTTTCTTAAAAGAAATCTTGAATTTTTGTTTGTTGTGATTTTCATGTTACTTCTAACATAAACTAATTCTAACATAAACTAATTTGATACATTTGATGGAACTTGTAGAAGATACATAACGCTTATCAATGGAAATAAATTAAAAATTTAGGGAATTGGCAATGTGAAAGTGAAAGATTGACGATGGTAAAGTGAAGACCTTAGGCTATGTGAGATATGTACCAAAATTTTGTGGAAATGTGGTTATAACTCGGTTAACTTCTGTAGGTTATTAAGTCACGGTATATTCAGAAGCTATTGAAGTGCATGAGAGTGGTTCTATGCTAACAAAAGGAGAGAAAACCCATGAAGGATGATTGTACAAGTTGATTGGAAATACAATTGTTGCAAGTACAAATGGCAATACTTCCAACGGACCAAGAAGCAAAAAAGAGCAAGCAAATAAGGCCATAAATTTGTTCAGGATAAGGCTTAACATAGACATGCAAGGCAAGACTTGAATTTTGATTATTAGTACTAACTAGTTATTAAAAGATTAAAATAAATTGTTATCAGCAATAAAAATTTATAAGTATTAATTTATTAATTATATGTTAATTATTTATTGTACAAAAGAAATTGAAAAGTCTTTACTGCTTGAATATAATTAATAATAAATAAAAATATTTACAAAATGTCATATAAACTTTTGTATCTTATTATTTTGCCAAGTCATCTCGCATTCTTGAACTTTTATATATGTAATTAATTTATTTATTTTTATTGGAATTAACTAGTCATTTTAGATTTTTTGTTTAAGTCATTTTAGACTTCTGTAAAAAAAATAATTATTTTATATTAGACCAAATACAACGATGCTTAAGAAGAGAGCCCAAATAAAAGAATATCGGTAGCCCAAATCCAATACACTAGTATCTAGCTAGCCTCTACAAGGAAATAGTCCTTAGTCCATACTCCATAGGCCGAACCGAAGCCATGATCTAGCTTCGCCTCTTCCCTCTCCAACTCCTCACATAGTCTGGGAAACGGGTCGCCGGAGTTCCAATTCTTAAACCCTACTTCTGCTACCTGGCGGAATCTGTATTGCGCCGACATGAATGTTTCCATTCGTAGCACCACGGGGTCAAGTAGTTTTCAATTTAACACCAGACCCGCAAAATCTAGGCGACTTAGTAAACTATTCGGGCTTCTTCAATGACGAGGTTTTGCTATAGAGTTTAGTGATGATGGATTGGGTTTTCCGATGACCCTTTTGTTATTCAAGATCCGACCTTTCAGGGTTCGAGCCTCTACGATCGTCATTGCCAAGTTTCATGCTCAATCTCAAGGAGGATTTCGCGCAGTCCCTGTTAGTAGAGAGCCAATACTGAATCCAGACGCTTGGTTTGTTAAAGTTGTAGCTACCCTTTTTGTTCATTCGCGTTCTTCAGATGCTTGTTTGGGATATTTGTGTAAGAAGTTGACACCTTTGATTGCATTCAAGGTAATTAAACGGTTAAATAACCCAAGAGTTGGGTTAAGGTTTTTTGAGTTTAGTAGATTGAATTTGAGTCTCATTCATTCATTTTCGACCTATGATTTGCTTATGAGGTCTTTATGTCAATTGGGTTTCCATGATTTGGTGAAAGTTGTGTTTGATTACATGAAGATTGATGGGTATTTGCCTG
This sequence comes from Croton setiger, assembly GCA_948099555.1. Classification (NCBI taxonomy): domain Eukaryota; kingdom Viridiplantae; phylum Streptophyta; class Magnoliopsida; order Malpighiales; family Euphorbiaceae; genus Croton; species Croton setiger. Next base: position 12,832 of record CANUEY010355182.1, read on the forward strand.
ATGGTGCACTTTTTAGATTTTTGGTGACTTCATCTGTTCAAGCTGGTAAGGTTGATTTTGCTAGGGAACTGCTTGCTGAAGTTCAGTCTGAGCATGTTGGGTTTAGTTCATTTGTCTATAATAATTGGTTAAAAGAATTGGTTAAACGTAATCAAGTACATGAGGCTCTCCGCTTGTTTGAGGAACATTTGCTATCACATTCTCCTCCAGATACTTGGACCTTCAACATTCTTATTCGTGGTCTCTGCATAGTAGGAGAAGTTGACAGAAGTTTTGAACTTTTTAACAATATGGAGAGTTTTGGTTGTTTACCTAATATTGTCACTTATAATATACTAATAAATGGATTGACTAGGGTTAATGAGTTAGATAGAGGGCATAAATTACTCAAGGAAATTCAGTCTAGAGATGATTGTTCACCCGATGTGGTGACGTATACGTCTATAATATCTGGCTTTTGCAAGCTTGGTAATTTGGAGGAAGCCTCCGCCCTGTTTGAGGAGATGATTAGATGTGGGATTAGGCCCAATGTGGTCACTTTTAATGTTCTAATTGATGGGTTTGGCAAGGTTGGTAACATGGAAACAGCAGAAGCCATGCACAATAGAATGGCTTCTTTTGGTTGTTTACCTGATGTAGTTACTTTGACTTCCTTGATTGACGGGTATTGTCGAACCGGGCAGGTTTACCTCGGTTTGAAGATTTGGGATACAATGAGAGCACAAAGCGTGCCTCCAAATATTTATACCTATGCAATTCTTATTAATGCACTCTGCAACGAGAATCGAATTCATGAAGCTCGTGATTTTTTGAGGCAGTTGAAGTGTAGTAATCTTGTTCCAAAACCATTTATATACAACCCTGTGATTGATGGATTCTGCAAGGCTGGGAACGTAGATGAGGCAAATGTCATTGTCAAAGAAATGGAGGAAAAGAGATGCAAACCTGATAAAGTAACATTTACTATTCTCATTGTTGGGCATTGTATGAAAGGAAGAATGCGTGAAGCAATTGATATTTTCAGTAAGATGTTAGAAGTTGGTTGTTCTCCTGATAACATTACTGTTAGTTCACTGGTATCCTGCCTTCTGAAAGCTGGGATGCACAATGAAGCGTTTCGCGTTATGCAAACAACATCAGATGATAGCATCTCCAGTTTATCTTCTTATACACAAGCTAATCCTTTAAGATTGAAGACGGAAATCCCAGTTGCTGCTTGAAGGAACAGTTGGATAGAATCAGATTGCATTATTGGACCCATCAAACAAACAAAGTCCTGTGCCAACATAGGCACCTCCAAATTGTATACTGGACTGTTTAAGTCAGTAAGTACTTTGTTCTCCTTGAATTTTTAGAGAGATCAACAATGTCAATTTTGCACTTTAGCTTAGCGTACATCATAAACAAACAGTTGCCCATTCTGTTGAATTTGTATGTATGTATCATTCCTTCTGGATGTTATTCAGATCTCAATTCTGAAGCAAGTCCATTTAAGTCTGCAAATAAATATTTGCTTGCTTGTGCATTTCTCAGTATTGCTGATTTTTGGCATTGCTAGTGGTGGTAGAGTCTTCAACGCAGAAGAAAGGGGAGAGAGAGACCATAGAGACAACTAGAGAAATCACTTCCTTCTATAGCATTGTTAACCTCAGAATAAAATATTTTGGTTCATAAAGTTCAAAATCTGGAAAACATAGTTTACTCGCAACATTTTATATTTTTCCTGAAAGAGAAAGAGACTACTTTATAAAGTTTCTTATTGCCATGGCTGTATTGCCCTAAAGAGAATTTAAGGCAGGTAAAGGAAGTTACCACTTCAAATATGCAGAGATCCTTATTGCTCTCTGCACTCTCTGCAAATGACAGAGTTGAAGACCATTGTTGGTGCTGGAGCAGAAATGAAACAGGGAAGTTCAGAACCTGATAGTGTCTGCATAAGGATTCCATCAAATTGTATCTCTGTCAACTGCTTGCCAAACTAACATCAGAATTCGGAGGCTTTTGAAGGCAGCAGCCACTTTCAAGTTAAGGCATATATGAAGCAGCAGCAACCCCTCATCCGGGACCAGAATTTTTAATTGTGATCATGCCAAGAACTTTTAGCTCTTGATGCTTATATGCAGGTACCAGATTTCTGAAACATCATAAATTCATAATGATTACATTTTTTTCTAGGGTTACTAAACATTCTTGTCATGTGCAATTTTTTGTTTTTGTTTGTTGGTTTAGTGAACTGAGTTGTTTCTGTTAGTAAGAAACTGTACAAAGAGCAAAAATACACCAAGAATTTCATTGTTGCATTGATGTTAGTATGGATTTTATACAAATAAATGTATGTTGTGCATTTCTTTTGGTCACGTTAGAGAATCAGATACATATCTCAATTTGCTAACAGTAGTATCATTTTCACCAGCTGATCTTAGTCTTAGCTATAGCAATTTATTGTTTTTATACTCTTGTTATCTTTCAAGCGTGTTCTTTTGTACTGTAATTTGGCAAAAATTTACAGGTCCAGTATCGGCTTCTGGATTGCTTCGTGAATTTTAGAAATTTCCAACAATGAAGGAAAAGCTACAATTTGAATTCGATAAGAGTAATTCCAAATGAAATGCCATGATGGAAAGATCAAAGTTTGGGTTGATTTCCGGTGGTTGGGAGCTTCAGGCTGATGAGGGATTTTGGCACTGCCATATCATTGTTCTGTAATTCAAGCTGAATCCTCCACTTGAATGTCTTTCATTAAGCTGAAAGCCCCATTTTTTGTCTTCTATTTTATAACACTACCCCCTCGACTAATAGTGGTTTTGTTTCCCCTTTCTAATTCTTTTGGTAGATTATATAAGCTAAAATTATATAATTTTGTCCCTTTATTTTTAAAAATATACTATTTTATCCCTGCATTTTAGTTCCGTTACACAATATTATCTTTAAAAATGTACTATTTTATTCCTACTTTTTAATTCCGTTAGAAATTATATAATTAACCATCATTTTGATTACCCATTATTGTTTGGGGATCAAACATTAATTTAACTTTCTTCCTCCTATAGTCAAGAATCAATTTATAATTTATCATCAAACACCCAGGGTTCCAGCCGGTTGTTCCTACTTCCTCGAGAACCAGATCCTTCCACCACATGTTTTGTTGTTCTCTACCTCTTTACTTCTGATTTGATTTTGGACATCGATTTGAATGAGTTTTTTTTTTTTTTGTCTCAATTTCGATAGCAATGGTAATTGGGTTAGAATCCGAGTCTGAATTTGATTGCTTATTTGGTTTGTGAATCTGCTTTTGTAAATTTATTTTGTTGATTAGTTGTTTGTTTAAGGGGAAGAAAAGATGAAGTTGGCGAAGAAATATTTTGATAATCAATCAATCATTGTTTTTGTTTAATTGATTAATTAATGGGGAATTTTGTTTAATTCATTGGTGAAAAAAGAATGATGATGCAATATGAGTGAATTTATAGGGATGGTGTTTGATTGTTTAACTGAAGTTGATGATGCTTAAATTGGTACCCAATAGGCTGTTCTTGTTGTTGGATGCATGCATGGGTTTTGGAAAATTATAGACATCAGGCAAAATCCGACTAATCTTTATCCCTTTTTATAAAATGGAAATATAATAGTGCTTATGTATGTTGATAAAGCAAATAATTAGGTAAACGCAAGTACCTAATTATCGGTGGCGTTGGTTTAATGGCGGAGAACAGCGGAACCCAAGGTGGGAAGATCTGGTTCATGAGGAAGAAGGAATGATGGGCTGAAATAATGGATGTTTGGATGGTAAATTACAAAGTTGGTCCTCGGCTATGGGAGGAAGATGGTTAAATTAATATTTCATCCTCAAATAATAATGGGTAATCAAAATAAAGGTTAATAATACCATTTAACCGAAAAGAGGTATTAAATTAACATAAGGATAATGTTATAAAATATTATATTTTAAAAAATTAGAGAGAAAATTGTACAATAATTGTAATTTTTTTTTTAAAGTATAGAAGACCATAAAATTGCTTTCATTTTACGTTTGATATTCTTTAAAATTTTAAATTAAACCATCAATAAGTCCTGAGTTTATGAAGTTATTAATAAATTAAGGGTTCATTACAATATAGTCCTTGAGTTTTGATATATAACACAATTTTATCTCTTAATTATTTTTTTAGAAATTTTATATTTTGTTAGAGTTAGTCTTTTGGTCTTTCAAAATGGACAAAAATGTCATTCCATATATTTTGGATGAACTAATTATTTTCAACCTCTAAGAAGAATCACAATAAATTTTTTCATCCACAAAATTCAATTTCTGATTCCGACAATGAATCCTTGAAAGCATTCAAAATTTGGTCTCCATTTTTTACGTAAAGTCAACGAAAATTGGCGAAAAATCTACTAAAAATTATTAGGTTGCAAGACTGATTGATTCTCCGTTTTCAATCAACAAATAATTATAATTTCAGTGCCAAACGTCTTGTTTTTGCCTGTGCTTCATAGGGAAGAGCAAATTTGGATAATTACCGAACCGAATTAATTCGGTAACCGAAAATCGGTAACGGTAATTTACCGATCGGTAATCGGTAATAACCGTCGATATTCGGTAGTAGTTTCGGTATGGGAGTTTGAAATTTTCGGTAAAAAAAATTACCGAATTACCGAAAAAATTACTGAATTTTGACTCTTCAAAACTACGTCGTTTTGTGTTAATATATATATATATATATATATATATATATATATATATATATATATATATATATCATTTGGTGATAGGTAACGTTCTAAAATTATGATGGTTTTCACAGATTCGGTAATCGGTAGTGAGACCAAAAAATTTCGGTTACCGACACCATTCAGTATCAGTAATGATAATGGTAAAAAACTTATCGGTTAACCGATTACCGACCGTTCGGTAACGGATACCGATTGCTCACCCTAATGCTTCATACATGTGACCTCAAATTGACTGTCCAATCACCATAAATGTCTAAATAAACATTGGTGACCCGTGACTTTTAATTACATCGTAACAGTCTAAATAAACATTGGTGATTGATGACTTTTGATTACTGTTGGCCAACAGTGACACCAAGTGAAGAGGTCAGTCCCGTTTGGTTTGCCGGAGAGAAATGCGTTGATGGGTAATCTCCGTTGGTCGGCCCTAGTTTTATAATTTTTTTTTTTTTTGATAGAAACCTTTATTTATTTATTTATTTTAAAAAGGGCGGGCGTGGGCATTCTAGAAGGGGACAATTACCAAGCATATTCTAATTAATTTCTACCGTTGACGATGTAGTGTGAAATCTACGAAATTCAGCTAAACGATGCCGTTTTTCACTAGCGGCATTTTTCTCTGCCTCTGCAAATAACTGTTGATAATTCACTGGCACTTGCGTTTCATTGAATTGAAGCCATTGCTCATTTTCAAAGCAATTGAGATCTGTTAAAATTAAAAGGAAAAGCAATTGAGCAAAGCCTGGTTTCCTGTATTTCTCTCTCTATTTCTCTTTTAATTTTTTTATAGTGAGTTTGATCTGTATTATTTATATAATAATTTCACCATTAACCTTTCTTTTTAGTCAACAAGATTGGAACTTTCGTATCCTTCTGGCATTAATTTGCTAAACAATCTCGTTCTAGTCAAATTAGAGATGTTTAAAGCAATCAACTTTAATTCGATTTCCATGTTTTGCTAAATTTTGCTTATGGGAACCTGTATTTTTCTTATCCTGATCTCTCCCTTTCTGGGTTTCTAGTTTTTCAGCTTAATTGCTTTTGGGTTGTATCTACCTTTAGTACTGGTGTCTTCTCCTCATTATCATCCTGTTTTTCTTGAAAGTATCTCTAATGGTTTGTTAAATGGAGGATTCAAGAGTGTCCAATTACACTTACCATGTCATCTTAAGCTTTAAAGGTGATGATACTGGCAAGAATTTTAGTGATCATCTTTATGCAGCATTGGAGCAAGCAGGGTTTCATACGTTCAGAGATGATGACGGGATTGAGAGAGGAGATGCTGTTGATGTGGAATTTGAAAAAGCAATGCAAGACTCGAAAATATGCTTAGTAGTCTTCTCCAAAAATTATGCTTCTTCAGTTTGGTGTCTTAATCAACTTGTGAAGATGATGGAGCTAAGGGAAATCAGGGGACTTGTTGTTGTGCCAGTTTTCTATGATGCAGACCCAGATCAAGTTTGGGAACAGAGTGGGAGTTATGCAGAAGCATTTGCTAGACATGAAGAGCTCTTTAAGGAGGAGATAGAGAAGGTGGAGAAATGGAAGGCTTTTCTTAGAGATATTACAGATTTAAGTGGGATGGACTTACAAGGGAGGTAATTTCTGAAAAGTCTTTTCAACTTTGTACAAAATCTAACATTTTCAAGAATATAGTATCTAGAATATATGGGGTTCGGAACTTGAAAAATGATATATAAGATTGTCAAAAAAGAGCTGGAGAAATTTTGAAAACACAAATAGTATACAAATAAAACTGAGAACTTTATCCCTTTGTATGATTGTGAAGCTTAATTTACACTGTCATGAATATTCATACAGCTCCCAAAAGGTTTTTTCTAGTGGTGAAGCTCGCACCCATCTCCGGTGTGTCTGGTTCAATCTTTGGAGGGCTTCCAAGCAGTTAATAACCATGTTTGGGCACCGTGCTTGTTGATTAGTAAAACACCCTGTCTTCTGAACAAAGAAAAAAGAATTAAAAATGAATTTTCTGACTGAAAAATGTTATATTATTTGTGCTATTTTTTTGCTCTCTATAAAAGGACATATTCAATATGATAATTACTAATCCAGGTGATTGATATTCTATAATTCAGGAATTGATTCGACCTATTTTTGGTTGTTTTCTGCTTTGGTTTGGATTTGTAGGCATGAGGCAGAATTTATCCAAGACATTGTCAAAAAGGTTGGGAAAAGACTGAATCGTTCACTATTACTGCATGCTCCCTCCTATTTAGTCGGAATAGATTCTCGTGTAAAAGATATTAACATATGGTTACAAGATGGTTCAAATGATTCTGCCATAGCAATAATCTATGGGATTGGAGGTGTTGGGAAGACAACCATTGCTAAGAAAGCTTATAACCTAAATTTAGATAGATTTGAAGGCAGTTGCTTTCTTGCCAAAATCAGAGAAACTTCAAAAGATCCTGATGGTTTGATTTTCCTGCAAAAGCAACTTATTGAAAACTTTCTAAATGGGAAGACTTATAAAATAAACAGTTTAGATGAAGGAAGTGTTAGAATCAAAGATGCAATGAGCTGCAAAAGAGTTCTTATTGTTCTAGATGATGTGGATCAATTGGATCAATTAAATGCAATTTTTGGAACATGGGATTGGTTATGTCAAGGAAGTAAAGTCATCATAACAACTAGACACAAGCATCTTATCGTTGCTCATGAAACTTACATGAAGTTTAGAGTTAAGGAGTTGGATGATAATGAGTCACTTAAGCTCTTCAGTTGGCATGCCTTTGGACAAGGCTATCCTATCGAAGGTTATGAAGAACTTTCAAAGAAAGCAATACAGCAATGTTTTGGGATCCCTTTAGCTCTTCAATTGTTAGGCTATTCTCTGTCTATTAAACTTGCAGAAGAATGGGAAAGTGCATTAGAAAAGTTAAAAGAAATTCCTGATGGTAAAATTCAAAAGATCCTCCAAATAAGCTATGATTCTCTACCAGATGATCACGACAAAAATTTATTTCTTCACATAGCCTGTTTCTTTATTGGAAGAAATGTTGACTATGTAGTTAAAGTACTAGATGGTTGTGAGTTCTACACCAAAGTAGGACTTCAAAATCTCATTGATAGAAATCTTGTCACAATCAACAAAGATAACAAACTAATGATGCATCCTTTGCTTAGAGACATGGGAAGGGAGATTATTCGCCAAGAATCACCTGAGAACCCAGGGAAACGTAGTCGAATATGGTATCATAAGGATGCATTCACTGTCTTGAGAGAAAATATTGTATGTAAATTCATCTCGTGCATATTTTTTATGTATTTTGCAAATATACAATGACGCTCATAATTTTCTTTTGTTCTTTTCATTTTTGAAACAGGGTACAGAAGCAGTTAGAGGCCTAAGCATTGATATTCGTGCTATAATGGAAGACCAGCAGCATACAATTTCTTCATTATCTTGTATAAATTGTGCACAACGACAAAATTATGAGGACCTGATTACCAGATTCAGGCCAAAACGACTTCGGCTTGGCTTCTCATCCTCGCAATCTGCAGAGATTGGCATATCGACTTCATTTCCTATGTCAAATGAAGTAGTTTTCGACACAGAACCATTTGCAAAGATGCACAAGTTAAGATTGCTCCAACTTAGTTATGTAAAACTCGATGGAGTATATGAAAATTTTCCTAAAAGTTTAATATGGTTGTGTTGGCATGGATTCCCTTTGAAATCTTTACCATCCAATATGTACTTGGGGAAGCTTGTTGTTCTTGACATGCAATATAGCAGTCTTAAACATGTTTGGAACGGAAACAGAGTATGCTTTTTTTTCTTTTGAATTACCCTCTTTCTCAATTCTCTTGTCTTTCTTACATATTGGTTCAGAAAACCTGATTATGTGTTTTCTAACAGGTTCTTATACATTTGAAAATTCTTAATCTTAGCCATTCGCATGGGCTTGTCAGTACTTCTGATTTCTCAGGGCTACCTAACCTTGAAATATTGAAGCTGAAAGATTGCATAAATTTGGTGGAGGTTCACGAATCAGTTGCAGACCTCAAGAAACTTGTTCTCTTAAACTTGAAAGATTGCAAAAGACTCAGGAAGCTTTCAAGAAAATTAGTAATGTTGAGAACACTTGAAACACTTAATGTTTCTGGATGCTCAAAACTTGATGAGCTTCCCAATGAACTCGGGAGATTGCTATTGCTAAAAGTGCTTCATGCAGATGGTGTGTTTGATTCTACATCTACATCATGGCATTCAACCTTCTGGTCTCGGTTATCAAAAAGGCAAGTCAGGGAGTCCTCTTTGTCATTGACCTCTCTACCTCATTCTTTAGAATGCCTAAGTCTTGGATACTGCAATATATCAGATGATGCAATTGACTTCAGTCACCTTCCCTCCCTTAAATATTTAAATTTAAGTGGAAACTCAATTTATGGTCTGCCCAAAACCATAAACAACCTTTCTAAGCTTGAGATCCTTATATTAGATGGTTGCAAGATTCTGCAATCACTTTCTGAACTCCCGACAAGTTTAAAGGAATTGAGTGCACACAAATGTGAGGCACTGGAAAGAATTGCCAATCTGCCTAACTTGATGCAATCATTGGTGCTAAACATCACTGGCTGCAGCCAATTAGTCGAGGTTCAAAGCTTGTTCAAGTTAGAACCAGTAAGCAATCTTGATAGGGAAATGGCCAAGAAGTTGAGCTGTTGCATCTTGGAGTCTACGGAAAGCATTAAAGTTGAAATGTGCAATGTTATGACAATGACATCAAGGATGACTCCTCCCCAGGTATTTAACTTCCTCGCTAACTTCAATCTTCCATTTTATTTAATATCAGTGCATGGCTGAACTGTCCTATTTCATTTTTCTAAGCATGATTCTGATGGCACAGGTTCTGCAAGAATGTGGTATAAGTAGTATATTTCTTCCAGGAGATGTTCCAGTCAGTTACAACCCTCAAAATGAAGGGTCATCGATATATTTTAGCGTACCTGTAACTCATGGTTCCAATGTTCTTGGTTTGAATATATGCACTGCGTATACATGCAATGATCTAAGAAATGGAATTGGTGATTGTCATTACACAAAGGTTTGGAATAAAACCAAGGATCTGAAATGGACCTATAGCCCGACATTTTATGGAATTCCTGAAACAGAAGAGATTATGCTGTGGTTAAGCCACTGGAAATTTGGGGATCAGCTGGAGGAAGGGGATGAATTGAATGTTTCAGTGGTCATGTCAACTGGTTATCAGGTGAAAAAACTTGGTGTCTATGTTGCGTATGAGCAGGAAAAAGTGGAGGATATCCAGCTGGATAGTAGAGAAACAAGGGAAAATATCTCATCCTGGAACCGAACTTTCGACAATTCGGATGTGGAGCTTTACAGGATAAGAAGGGACGCTTTTTACCTCAGCAATCATGATTATTTAATTCATCAAGAAATATCAAAACTTGGTTGGAATAATTTGAGCTCATACAGCCATTTATTTGAGCTATAGAGAGAAATTACAAATGTGTATACAGTTCATTAAGAATTATAGTAAGTTATGAATTCGGTCATATTTTTATGGTATCTCCTCATCTCCCTCCCTTTGTTAAGTTTAAGAGTTGGGTTCTTTCTCTTTGTGATGTTTGATAAGAGTTGAGATTTTTGGCTTTATAGAAGACTGCACAATGAAGAAAAAAAATTAAAAATACTTTAAATAAATAAATTCACCATCTAACACTAAGGATGCATAAAAAGGGAAGAATTCTACAACAACAACAACAAAGCCTTAGTCCCAAACTAACTGGGGTTGGCTGTATGGAAAAATTAATAAATAACCATTAAGTAAGAATTCTACATATTTTTATATTTTTGCTACAAGTATAGTTTATAGTGATAATATCCGGAATCTTATTTAATCAGTAGGATAGAGGTAGTTATCATATTACATTCACTTGCGAGAAGCATATAGGAGATGGTGCTTTGATAAAATTATCCGATGATGCATTGGCAGCTCCAGCCATAGAGTTCCTCGGATGAAATTGTTCACTCTTGATGCCGATTTCACACTGTTGCTCCGTCATACCTCCTTGCAGCCTCCCTACTATCAATTGTTGTTGTATACCTGTCTTCTGTAGCATATGGTCGGGTTGAAAAGAAGTTGCCATATCTTTTTGCAGCTTCCCTGCTGTCAATGGTTTCTTTGTATCCTGGTTCATTATATCTGGGGCTTGGAGCAGTATAGACTGAAGGCTTGGCAGCTTCTTTTAGAATTCCCATGGCTGTGTTTATATCACTTGTTGGTTTGGAGAGGTTGGAGTTAGGTGGTGAAGCCCATGCTGCAGAACTTGGCCTTGCCCACCCTCCATTGGTGATCAAGGGTGGTTCAGTGGTTTCTTTATAGGCTGGCTCTGAATACCAGGAAGCAGGAGTAGTAGTGTTATAAGGCTTTACAGGTTCCTTGAAGTATCCTGTGTCTGTGTTGGTACCGTATGTTGGTCTTGAGTGGATGGAATTCGGCAGTGCACCCCCCCATGTTTGATTTGGCTTGGACCATGGCTCTGTGTTGCTATGGTTCTTGCTGTAATCATAGTTGTTACCAATTGGCTTTTCCCATTCATTTTTGCTGTGGTTTTTGCCGTAGTCATAGTTGTTGTGACCAATAGGCTTTTCCCAATCATTTCTGCTGTGGTCATTGAAATCACTACCATAGCTTCCAGTTTTACCTGGAAAACCTGTGGGTTTAGCAGGCTGGTGCCATGTTGACGGACTAATAGGGGTAAACTTGGGTCTGCTAGCCTCAGTTTGCACTTTGGTGAAGAATTCATCAACCTTTGGAGGGTGATCATGAATTGGGCTTGAAGGTCGTTGCCAGCTTTCTTCAACAACTCTGTAACCCCGCGGTGAATTAGGTGAGATGTAGGACATATGTTTGTGTTCTGAGTAAGGTGAAAGAATATTCTTTTCGACAATTGTTTCAGTTGTTGTAACATAGTAGTCTGAGCTCTGTGTTGGACCATAGGAAACAATTGGATGCTTCCTTCCCTGGGCATCAATGATGACTGGCCGGCACACATGATCTGAGCCATAGCTTGGCTTGCTCCGATCATCGGTTCTTGGTGAATTGCCAGCATAAGAACTTCTGTAAGGGTAAGTGTATCCAGCCATCACTTTGCTTTTTTCTTATATAAAGCACTCTATTTTGCTTATGAAAAATGCTTCTGTCAATTGCTCTTATATAGAGACTCTGAAATGAACTGACGTAGACTCGACTCACATTGCGCGTAAGAGAATCATATGCTGCTTATTTTTCACACTTACAGATTCTCTTCTGGTTATATACAGAATCATATTCCTTTGAGTTGGAAAAATCATTTTAGCAGGCTTCAGTATGCACTGTGCAGAATATATGATGGCCAGCTGATGAGCATAAAGAAGAAAATGAAAGGCCAAGAGAATCAACTTTAAACCATCTAAGAGATAATTTCAAGGTGAGACAGTTAAATTTCATTAGAAGATAACAATGCTTCCACTTTTACAAAGCCCAGATATTGAAATCCTGTTCACCTTTGCCATTGATAAAAAGTTGAAAGCATCTTGTTCTGCCTGCCTTTTCTAGATTATGACCTCCATTTCCTGCTAGACCAGTTGATCTCCACTGACAAAAAACATCTTCTTCCTTTTTATTATGAGATGAAACCACATATCACAAATTAAAATAAACTTTCCAAGAAAGTGAAATTAGAGCAAGAAAGCCTGTAAAGCATATTTTGTTGCTCCATTGGTTGCAAAGGTTAAAAGTAAATGCCTTCCTCATGTTTTACCAATTAGCAAACAATACAGTTTTTCATTACATATAATCTTGTTTTATACAGTTTTCAAGACTGACATAGTGCCTTTGTTTATACAGTTTTCAAGGATCAAATGCTGGAATCTCACTTATGGGAGAATGTAATGCACAATGTAGTGTTCTGTCAATGATATTCCGGTAAGGATCCTCTTTTCGCTTCTTCAACAAGTATTCTATATTGCGTTGAATATGAGACTGTACCTGCAAATACAAATCATTTGCAGAATCTTTGTTTTTAAGCAACTCTTCTTTTCCCTTTGTTTCTATGGGTTTCCCAAATAGAAAATACAGACGACCCGGTAGTTTAGGCAAAAGCCCTGGGACAAATATTTCTCGATTTGCAACCTCTCCTAGACTCTCGTCTCTGCGATCAGATTGTAATCTTTGTCAACAAACTGATTCTATGTAAAAGTAGCACCTATCTATTAGCTACTGTCTTTTGCACAGAAAGCAAGTAATTGTCATTATGCATAATGCGTAGAGATCAATCACCTGACTTTTGGAGCAGTGCGAGCAGCCTCTCTAATATAGTGATTAAGGATAGGGATTTTCATTAGATCGTGGTAATCAAAAACCATCTGCCATATTCAGAGAATAGATTAGATTTGTTCTAGTGAACATAAGAGTAACTAGAAACTGATCTTCACAAGTCAAGGAAACAGAAGTATTTATAACGTTAATTATGAGCTTTAGGATTTAAAATGAAAAATGAAAGTAACAAACCCACTTTGAAAATGTCATCTTCTCCTACAGTGCCAAATGGTACGATCGTTGCCCCAAATCTTGCTGCCATTCTGACAAACTCTTGCTGATTAGGCCAAATTAGCTTGTATGCTTCACCCTGGGAATCACACGACATAATTATTACAAGTGGATGTAAGATCTGAAAATAATCAATTGTGGTGGGACGGAGGCAGCAGCTAGGGTTATTCTGGATATGAGCCCCCTGCGTGTGTATGGAAAAGCTAATACCTTGTTGTGCAAAGCCTCCCGAGCACCTCCAGGATATAGAAGCACATGTGCTTTGGATGCTAGCAATTTGAAAATATTGCTTGCTGAGACTGGCACTGATCCCATTACTCTAAACCAATCAGGATAAAAAATTTCACTTGATGGATCCTCTAGTTGCCCATTAAATAGTGCTGGATATGCTAAACCGCGCAGATGAACATGCTTCTCTCTCATGAATTCTTCAAGAAAGGGGCAAATTTCAAGTCCCAGTAGCATATGGTAGCCAACATACAAGACAGGACCTTTATTTGGAAGTCCAGCAAGACCTCTTACTATCCTTCCATCCTCCATTGTTGAGAACAAGGCAGAACCAGCAACAAACCGTACAAGACTGAAATACATGTGAATTTAGTTATTATTAGCTTGGAAAACTTGCTGATAATGTCTGATCATAGTTTATGCACTGTATAACAAATCTGCAGCACCTAGCAGTTTCTTCAATGATACTTTTGAATTCTGACGTGCTAACTGGTAGAAAGTCTGATACACAATCATGTTTCCTTGAACGCCGATATTTTCCAGTTCCTTTGATAACAGTGAGCAATTTAATGTCCTCTTCCTGTGATTTAAGATAAGATTCTATCAATGCAGGTTTAAAGAAGACAAAATAAGCAATTCACGGTCCTATCTGGTGTTCAAGAAACAAAGCTTCTAACATGACCCTATTGCTGTGCACAATATGCTTTTTCTTACATACCAGTAGAAGTGTATGTCCATTTTCTTTGAAGTTACGAACTTTGCAGTTCTTTAATGAACTCTTAAGACGCTTAGCTTCATTGCGACTGGGGAGAATATAATCCTTGCCACTATAATGAATGAACCAATATCAGGTTTGAAATTTCGTAGATCTTTCTGATACACAAACTGAAAGAGGATTATAATAACCATATTGAATTAAGGGAGAATGAAGACCTAGCTAGCACCAGCACTTCAGCTTTCACAGCATGAAGACGCGAATTGACATAAGCAGCAGCTGATTTAAGCAGTTTCAGCTTCCAAAGAAGGGTATCCTTTGGAATTATTTCAGCAGAAACCTGAAAATAAACATTCTATTAATCCTCAGAAAGATTGATAGATAAGAAATACAAAGCCATTGCTAAGCAATCTTAATTTTCTTACAGAGAGATGTGGTAATAGAGCAGAAACATTGTCAGAAAGTCGTTGAATTTTCGACGCAGGAGGCAGTGTACGTTCAATATCAACTGTTGCCCTCTTCAGTGGATCACCTTGCACCATCAAAGTTAAGTTAGAAAGAAATATAATATTTGGTAAGTCAATGTTATCGTGATTACGTAAAAGTAAATTCCAAGTACCCATATGAAAGCTAAGAAGATAGGAGACTGCATAATCTAACCCATTAGGTAAAGCTTCTAAGATAGGAATCAGAGATTGCAGCTGTGACCTGCCAAATGATGTGCCTAGCAAAAGAGAAAAAAAACCTCCAATTTTCAGTCAGATTAGGAGGCGACGAGGAAATCACCATGGAAGTTATGGTTAGTGAACTGACCCGGATTGACCAGAATCAATACAAGATCAATATCAGGATTACGAGTAGCAACAGCAAGCGCTAGACATGCCCCCAAAGAATCACCCACTAGATAAATTGGCTTTGTCGGCGACAAAACATGCTCAGTTTTTATAGTTTCTTCAACAAGTTTCACCAAATCTTTCATGAATAAAAATTTATCTCAGTGAACTCTCAATACACAGGAATTGATCACTGGGGAAAGAAATGTAAATTTCATGAAGTTTAAAAGGTAATACCTTCGAACTGTGTTCTATCATGCACTGGAATGTGAAGACACCAAACTTCGAACGCCCTGTACTATTAAATCTTTTTCTACTGAGCCAAAGATTAACAGAATTTGATTGCATAAAACTGAAAATTACATCTTTTAGTTACAGTAATAAAACAACATACTTCCCAAGAGCTTTATGGTGTAAAGTAAGTCCCAAGCCAACACCATCAATCCCTGCATTCATCAGTACCAAAAAAAAAAACTTAAGATTTGGTACTCTGTAATGGAATGTAATTGCGATTACATTGTACTAGTCTATATGTTCTGTTCTTTTTCTTCGAACTCGTAATATCAGTACCTGGTAAAAACAGAAGAATTGGAGAATCTGAGAGAGGTTGGCCGCATTCGACAGGAGAAAACCAACGAGGTGGACCTCCATCAGGCTTTATCATCTCCTTAGCTACATCCATATAATCTTTCACTGTACAAGTCCCATATCCATCATCCCAGAATGTTTCCAATTCTGTTGAAACTGAAACATCTTTCCTCGGGTTTTTATCATCATCTTTTCTAGTGCATCCACAAATAAGAGCTCCATGTTTCTTTTTCTGTCCCAAATAACTTCCATTCCCTGCAACCGAATCCCATTTTGGCTTTTCAGCATTTCGGCTGCCTAAACCTTGAACCCTGACTAGAAATTTAGGCTTAATCCCTGAATTTACCAAAAGACAAGGTACTACTGATGCCATGGCAGGCAGTATTCACCCTTTATAATTTGCTAAAAGAAACAACTTATAACTACTTGGAGTTAACAACCTTTTTCCATGATTCAACACTAACTTTGTTGGGGTACAAGATGAGAAAAAAATTCAAGATTCATCAAGGAACTTTAGGGTATTCCAAGATTCACCAACAAGAAAAGAATATATATATTGAAACACCTTTCACGTGCCAAATTTAGGGAATGCAACTTGAAATAGCAGTTCATGCGTCGAGCATTGCTTAGATGTCGTCCCTGAATTACTCAAACTGAAACACTCGAGTCTATTCATGCCGTTCTTGCTTGCTAATATTGTAAAAATAAAGAACAACATTTTATAATATGTTACGTTTCCTTCTACAAGCGGCCAAATCCATGCAAATTCAAGGGAGAACAAAAACCTGGCGAGTACTAAGACTTAAGCTTTTACAGCATGAAGATGCCAATTGGCAAAAGAGGAAGACATTTTATTTTAAAAAATTGCAGTGAATGGAAACTTGACCAATCTCCATGGATTTTCTTTGAACATCTGAACTATGAGTCGGATAGTTGGTTCTCAAAATCTCTACACTTCAAGTATATTCAATCGATGTGGGATAATCCATACATTTCAACAATTTCATTACAAAAATTCTTTCTTACACTCATAATTACTCTCATTGAATCAGTAAAGACTAGAGTAGTTTTGAAACTGACCCAATTTGTCTAATATTATACAATTTCCATCTTTCAAGGATCAAATGCAGGAACTTTATGCAAAAGAGAATGTAATGCACGATATACTGTTCTATCAACGATATTTCTGTAAGGATCTTCTTCTCTTTTCTCCAATAAGTAGTCTACATTTCGTCGAACTTCCGATTTTATCTGCAAGTATATCTCATTTGCATAATCTTTGTCTTTCAACAGCCTTTCCTCCTGCCCTTTGGTTTCTATTGGCTTCCCAAAAAGAAAATAGAAGCGACCAGGCACTTTTGGCAGTAACCCCGGAATAAATAGTTCTTGGTTGGCAACCTCTCCTTTACTCTCATCCCTGTAATTATATTATAATCTTTATGAACACAAGATTATTTAAATTTAGTGGAAGTAAATGCCATTTTGCGAAGTCTAATCACCTGATTCTTGGAACGTTTCGATTAGACTCTCGAATGTAGTCGTTAAGCACTGGGATTTTCATTAAGTAATGGTAATCAAGAACCAACTGCAACATCAGATCAGACTATCATAAGATTGTTATAAATATAATAAGCTGACATTTCAGAAATTTCTATAACATTTTGGTTAATATAATATTATGCAGAATGTAAATAATAGTAACTCACTTCTGTTAAGTCATCTTCCCCAACAGCACCAAATGGTACAATTGTAGCCCCAAACCTTGCAGCCATTCTCACAAATTCTTGTTGTTCAGGCCAAAATAACTTATACTCTTCCCCCTGGAAATCACACAGTTTGTTATAACTTAATAAGAGAAAAAATGTAATTTAGAATGGATTCAAGAATGCTGGTCTACCTTGTTATGCAGAGCCTCCCGTGCACCTCCAGGATAAAGAAGCACGTGTGATTTTGCCGAAAGCAATTTGAAAATATTGCTTGCTGTGACAGGTACTACACCCATTACTCTCATCAAATCAGATAAAATAAACTCATTAGATGAACTCTGAAGAGGCCCGTTAAGCAGTGTTGGATGCGCCATAGCGCGCACTATGATATTCTTCTCTCTCAAGAATTCTTCCAAAACGGAAAAAACATCGAGTGCCACAAGCATGTGATAACCAACTAATAAAACAGGACCTTCATTTGGCACTCCAGCAAGACCTCTCACTATCGTTCCATCGTCCAGAGTTGAGAACATAGCAGAACCAGTAGCAAAGCGCAAAAGCCTGGAATTTATGTGATTCTATCATTAGCTTAAGATCAAATAGAAGAATTAATATTGTGTAATCATGGAAATGCATGCTAGGAACTAAGTAAACTGAACATATTAACTTTCTTTCTATCAAAGTGTTTTAATGAGACAAGAAATCCTCAGGCTTGAACAATGATCTAATTTGTCAAATTATGTTGCAAATTTAATCCCCCGGACTGTATATTAAGAGACTGCATATGTAAACCTGCTGAATTATTACCCAAATACATTGTCAAATATCCATCTGAACTCTGACATGCTTGGCGGTAGGAAGTCCGAGACAAAATCAAATTTTCTAGAACGACGGTACTTGCCGGTGCCTTTAATAACACTGAGCAAATTAATGCCATCTTCCTGTGCCATCAAAGAGAAGGTTCTATTAGCGAAAGAATAACAAACAATTATCAGATTATTTTCCGGTGAAATTACTGTTAAAGAATGGAAGCTTGTGATGAGTAAAAATGGAATTTCTGCACAGAACAATTTATAGGCACAACTAATGCAACTGACCACACATAAAATGGAGAGACATTACATTTGAACATGCATACATATTTATTATATGAATACATGAATAATCTCACATACCAGTAAAAGAGTATGACCATTGTCCTTGAAGTGACGAACTGTGCAATTCTGTAATGAACCCTTAAGCCGCTTAGCTTCATCACCACTCGGTAGCAAGTTATCCTTACCACTAAAATTAAAACGATATACCACCATCAAACTTCAACATTCCACAAATCTTTAACAATTATAAATATCATAAAAAATCAAGCACATTAGATATATAGGGTTACTCACTGTTTTCTACCAAGGAATAAATATTTTGATCCTCATCTAAAATATCATAATTATGCTAAGAGAATTTGAAAGAACCACATTAATTAAGGAAGATAAAGACCTAGATAGTAATAGCACTTCAGCTTTTACAGCATGAAGACGTGAATTGGCGTAAGAAGAAGCTGATTTGAGCAGTTTCAACTTCCAAAGAAGAGTGTCCTTGGGTAGGATATCAGATAAACCCTGAAAACAAACAGATTAATACTTATGCAATGCTCGAGGATATAATACTGAAAAGATAAAGAAAAGTTCAAAGGATAGGCAGTCAATCTTAAATTTTTACAGAAAGAAGTGGCAGCAACGCAGTAAGATTGCCAGATAGTTGTTCAAGTTTTGATCTGGCAGGAAGTGTATCTTCAACATCAACCATTGCCATCTTCAATGGATCACCTGGAGTCATGAAAAGAAATACTAACAACACTGTGAAAATTTATTTTCTTCTGAGACTAAAGGAATTTAAACCTTAAAAAAGAGTGACAGCTAAGCTCTACAGGATAAGCATGGGAATCAGATGGATGTTCTAGATGTTGGCAAAATGTACTAGGACTCAAACGGCAGATTCAGGATGTCAGATACCAAATAGTCCAGATTCAGGATTTCAGTTATGTTACTTCTGGAAATATGAAAGAAGTAGCAAAACAAATTGAATATAGAGGAAGGAAAAAACTAATGGAGTAATGTTTACATAGCAAAAGATCAATTACCCATAATCATGCTAAGAAGATAGGGGACAGCATCATGTAATCCATCAGGTAAAGCCTCCAATAAGGGAAATAAGGGTTGGAGCTGAGAGCTTCCAAATGATGTAGCTATAACAAAAGACCACAAATGTCAGACTAACTTATTGAATATTAGTCAAGAAATTA
Organism: Croton setiger; assembly: GCA_948099555.1. Taxonomy (NCBI): domain Eukaryota; kingdom Viridiplantae; phylum Streptophyta; class Magnoliopsida; order Malpighiales; family Euphorbiaceae; genus Croton; species Croton setiger. The sequence goes on from CANUEY010355182.1 coordinate 32,514, forward strand.
TTGAACATGTGAAGAAGAATTTTCAAGTTAGCCAGTAAGTTGGAACTCACATGGGTTGCTGAGTATTACCACCAGGTCAATTTTAGGATTACGGGCAGCAACAGCAAGTGCTAGACATCCCCCAAAAGAAGTCCCCACTAGGTAAATTGGCTTAGTTGGTGATGAGGCATGCTCAATCCTCACAGTTTCTTCAACAAATTTCACCAATACTTCATGAAATAAATTCCATTAAATTACTGAGAAGTAGCAGCTTTTTACTCGGAAAAAGAAAATGCAAATCTTTAATAAATAGACGGAGAATCACAGAAGGAAATTTCTCCGGGCTATAAGCTCCAATCATGAAATTCTAGCATGATAATCTCATAGATTGAATACATAAGATACAGGCATTTGATTCATAGCCAAGTGCTAATTATAGTAGAAAAGCCAGCCAATTCAATTTAGCACCAAAAGAAGCTCACAAAAGTGTGCAGAAATCAAGAGACAACATATCTGATCAGCTCACCGTTTCATCTCATTCTTGAAAAGTAATTAATGAGAAAGTTTTATAAAATAAAAGAAAATTTGATTGTGCTTTCTCCTAATTTGCTGTTTTAATCTGCAGTAGGCTCAACTATGTTATGAACATTTATATTTCAACTGTTCTTATTTGAAGGAAATGACTTCAAAATTCAAATCACCTAATTTGGACATTGAATGAACTGCAATTGCTATAGATGGTATCCGGAAATCAACATACACAAACTAAAGCATGATAAACAACATATTATTCACATTAATGTAAACTATGCTCTTATTTGAGAATTTTGCTAAATAGTTGATAATATGTTTGCACAAGGAATTATGAATGATCATTCGCCATTAACAGATTCATCTTGCGAATGCAGCATATTACCAAGTAATTCAAGAGATTAAATTCCAAATTTGCAGGCTTTCAATCTTTAATACCTTCAAATGGTGTTCTGTCATGTACAGGAATATGAAGACATCGAACCTCAAATACCCTGCAGTTATGTAAATTATAATAGCAGGAAATCAACTTTTGAAGTGAGCCAAATAAATAGAAGAAATCATGGATATTATTACCAGATTATCAACTATTATACATGGTGTAACAAAAACATGAAACAACACATAATAACTAGTTTTCTTTTATTTTCTACTTGCTTTTTTGGACAAAAAGAAGAAGAATGCATATGGGTTGAACTCAGACCAATGCGAGCATTACAAATAAGAGACAGAGAAGAATGAGAAACTTCCAAGAGGTATATGTCTGCCATGGCCAAAGTATGATGATTCAGAATTGCCTCTTAGTTATAGTGAAGATGGAAATGAAAAAGAACTTACTTCCCAAGAGCTGCATGGTGCAAAGTAAGTCCCAAACCAACACCATCTATCCCTGCATGAATAGAAAGAAGAATTTCAACTTTCTGAAAAATCCTACAAAGTTACATATGTAAACAATTCAATTCAGCAAAAACTAATCAGACTAATTAGACAATTGTTACCTGGTAAAAACAGAAGAGTTGGAGAACCATGTAAAGGTTGGCCACATTCAACAGGGCAAAACCAACGAGGTGGGCCTCCATCTGGCCTTATCATCTCCTTGGATGCATTAAGATAATCCTTCACTGTTTTGGTCCCAAATCTATCATCCCATAAGACTTCCAAATCGTTCGAAACATCTCTCACCCTCTTCCTAACAACTTTAGACTTGAGTCTACCTTTTCCTCCATCAAGCAAATCCCTACCCTCCGCTTTCTCTTTACCTCCACCAATAAGAGCTCCATTCTTCTCTTTCCGTCCAATGGAAGTACTTTCATTCACTGCAACTGCATCAAATGACAGCTCTGCTGAATCACTACCATCTAAGCTCTCAGCTCTCACTCGAACCTGAGGCTTAATATCTGAATTTTTTAAAAAATAAGGTGATGTCCGGAAAGTAAAAACTGATGCAATGGCCTGGATATGCATTGGCAGACAGATTTCAACTTTTACAAGTTCCTAAAAGAACTTAGATGATCGAGCACCTAGTTAGTGTTAGGAAGAAAAAACAAAGGTATTGCCTCTCAATTTCATTTTCTATTGTGATTGATCTTGTAAATATTTTTTATTTGATTTTAATTCAGTCTATTTTGCAGATTTGTTTCTTCTTCTAGCAGCTTACAGTACACAAGCCTTTCACATCAAGCAGCAAGTCATAAACTTAGGACACTTTCCCAAGTTGCATTGGCACCCGAAAAGAATAATCAGCTTAACTAATATAATTACAACAACTTACTAAATTCTGCAATTTTCCAACTTCATTAATTAGAGCAATTATTGGACAGAACACCCTCTAAACATTCAGACCAACCAACCTTTCAAGTATATAAAAAAAAACCGCTAAAAGGAAAACTTGAAGCAAAACCCAGAAAAGAAAAATAAAGGTACAGTATCTAGAAGGGCTCTTTTCTGTATATTTATGAAGTTTTTAAATGAGTGACAGTGATATAGAAACTATAGTGCGGGAACTGTTTGTAGTTTTGGCCATTTTCACTTTTCTTCCTCTGATCATGGTGTGGACACACTCAGCTTATCCTTTTCTACTTTATGCTTTTCATCGTGTGGCCATTTTCACTAAGTACTCTGTAAGAACGTCGGTGAGTTTGGTTTTGCTGTACTTGCTTATCTGAAGTTAAATTAAAATACTACTATAAGCTTATTTTTCACTATACATCTTTAACAGGCGCAAATGGGTGGGTAGATAGCTTTAAAGGACTTCCTGTTTTCAAATCTTCTGCCATTGCAGCACATTTTATTGTAGTTATGACAGAAAGGGTCTGGAATCCAACACATTTTTTATATTGTAGAACATGAAATGAAGAGGGTAACTAATTACATTATTCTCCATTTCACTTTAAATGGCCCTTAAGCATCCTTCTCAACTGATCATATTCTTGTTTTACACTAAAAACAGACTTTTAAGCAATTTTTTGTTTTTTAGAAAAATTATCCAATTTTTATTTTAATTTTGAATAAGAATTTATTTTTTATTTTAATTTGAAAAATGAATTCATTATAAAAATAAAATAAAAAAGAATATTTAGTTAATATTGTATTATTACTGTTTTTTATTACTATTGTATGAGTATTATTCAACTATATTTGTTATATATTGTAAAAATTTTGTACCAAAATTGTATAAATTTTTTTTTTATTTTTTTTAACAACAAGTCCGAATATTGTTATTAAAATTTAATAAATTTATTTTTTCTATTTTTTTTACTTGATTTCGATTTCGATTTTCAAATTAAAATAAAAGTGAGTCTATTTTTATATATATTTCCGATTTGTTTCATGTGCATGCGGTATTTTTCCTTTTTTTTACTAGCCCAAGATGAGTTAATCAATATTTAAAAAGTTTATTTCTAATGAATGTCAGATTTTATTTTATTTTTTGAAATAGAAATGAAAATTTTAATTTTAACACAAATTGTGATGGAATATGGAAGATGGGCCGACAGTACGGGAAGAAAGAGTAAGTGAAATACAAGAAGCACAAGAAAATGAGGTTTCTTGTCTTCCAATAATGGACCAACTTGTTTGCTGGTAAGTAGTCTTTCTTTTCAGGACAGTGACACTTGCAATAAAACACTGCAGTTTAACATTAGCCACGTCACGCAAATTTAGCCAAGAGAAAGTAAAGTATTTTCTTTTTGTTTCTCAGGAAAATTTAATTACTTGCACAAATCACTTTCATTGAATCAAGAACTGTATAAAAGACTAAAGAAGTTTAAAAACTGATGACTCCTAATGTCTATACAATTTTCTATGTTTTAAGGATCAAATGCAGGAACTTTATGCAAAGGAGAATGTAGTGTACGATATATTGTTCTATCAATCACATTTCTGTAAGGATCTTCTTCTCTTTTCTTCAGTAAGTAATCTATATTTCGTCGAACTTCCGATTTCACTTGCAAGTACATCTCATTTGCATAATCTCTGTCTTTCAACAGCTCTTCTTCCTTCCCCTTGGTTTCTATCGGTTTCCCGAAAAGAAAATAGAAGCGACCAGGTACTTTTGGCAATAGTCCCGGAAGAAATAGTTCTTGGTTGGCAACCTCTCCTTGACTCTCAACCCTGCAAGTGTAGCATCGACTTTATGAACACAAAATTCTTTATAGTTAATGGAGTAAATGACACTTTTGCAGAGAGATTGATCACCTGATTCTTGGAGCATTTCGAGTAGATTCTCGAATGTAGTCATTAAGCACTGGGATTTTCATTAGATCATTATAGTCAAGAGCCAACTGCAACATCAGACAATATCATAAGATTGTTATAAATATGATAAGCTGAAATTTCTATATAATTCGGCTCCTATAATATAATGCAGAATGTAGATTATAATAACTCACTTCTGTTAAGTCATCTTCTCCAACAGTACCAAATGGTACAATTGTAGCCCCAAACCTTGCAGCCATTCTCACAAATTCTTGTTGTTCAGGCCAAAATAACTGGTACTCTTCCCCCTGGAAATCACACAGTGTTATAACTTCATTACAGAAAAATGTTATTTAAAATTAGGATTCAAGAAGTTGGTCTACCTTGTAATGCAGAGCCTCCCGTGCACCACCAGGATAAAGAAGCACATGTGATTTTGCAGAAAGCAATTTGAAAAGATTGCTTGCTGTTACAGGTACTGCACCCATTACTTTCATCCAATCATATACAGAAAACTCACTAGATGAACGCGCAATGAGCTCGCTAAACAGTGTTGGATGCGCTACACCACGCACTACAATATTCTTCTCTCTCAAGAATTCTTCGACAAGGGAATAAACATCGAATCCCATTAGCATGTGATAACCGACTAATAAGACAGGACCTTCATTTGGTACTCCAGCAAGACCTCTCACTATCCTTCCATCGCCTAGAGTTGAGAACATTGCAGTTCCAGTAGCAAAGCGCAAAAGCCTAAAATGTATGTAATTCTATTTTTAGCTTAAGATCAAAGAGAAGAATTAATAATGAGTAATCATGGAAATGCATGCTAGGAACTTGGTAAATCGAAAATATTTAACTTTTTTTCCATGCAAGTGTTTAATGAGATGAAAAAAAAAATCCTCAGGCTCGAACAATGATCAAATTCTCTCATGGGCAAATTTATGATCAATTATAGTTTCAGTTATTGCAAGTCAGATTTTATTCCTGGAGTGTATATTAAGAGACTTCATATGTAAATCTGCTGAACTATTACCCAACTACATCCTCAAATGCGGTAGTGAACTCTGACATGCTAGGTGGCAAGAAGTCAGAGACAAAATCAAGCCTCCGAGAACGACGGTACTTGCCAGTGCCTTTAATAACAGTGAGCAAATTAATGCCATCTTCCTGTTCCATCAAAGAATGTTCTATTAGAGAGAGTAACAAACAAAGCAAACAATTTTCAGTGTGTTTTCCAGTGAAATTAGTGTTAAAGATTCGAAGCTTGTGATGAGTAAAAATGGAACTTCTGCACAGAAAAATCACAGAACAATTTATGGGCACAACTAATGACCTATTAACAAGAAAGAGAAACATATTACATTTATCATGAGCATAAACTATAAAGTTGGTCTGTGAAAATCATAACTATTCGAAGCAGTAATCTTTGCAGTTGCAAATGGAATTACATGAGTGCGCAAACAAGCAATAAAAAAAAAAAAACCATGACAGAAGTAATATGAAGAACAGATTGTTCTCAAGTACCAGTAGAAGTGTATGCCCGTTGTCTTTGAAGAGACGAACTGTGCAATTCTGTAAAGAACCCTTAAGCCGCTTAGCTTCATCACCACTCGGTAGCATGTTATCCTTGCCACTAAAATTAAAATGATACAAGACCATCAAACTTCAACGTTCCACAAATATTTAACAATCATACAGTATCACAAAAGATCAAGCACATTAAATATATTGGACTACTCACTGTTTTCTACCAAGGAATAAATATTTGATCCTCATGTAAATTAATGATGATTTACATTGCAGTCTTATGCACACAGATGAGTCATAGAAATATCAATTAAAGAGACCAGTACATTTTTTATGCGGCTAAATCTCATATACTTACAGTTGTTCCCATTCCAGTTTATTTTCTTAGACCTGATAAAGCTTAGCTCACTAGTGGATTATCTATAAGTTATGAAAAGACATGAACAATCTACAATCTAGTATGTTTTTTCTGCACCAGTGATCACTAATTACGTACATAACAGCACACTAATTAAAAATGAATTAACAAGCTGCCAATTTCCACATACATCACACATGCAAACCAAAATAATAGCAGTAAATTATGATGAGAGAATTTTAAAGAACCACATTAGTTAAGGGAGATAAAGACCTAGATAGTACTAGCACTTCAGCTTTTACAGCATGAAGACGTGAATTGGCGTAAGAAGAAGCTGACTTGAGCAGTTTCAACTTCCAAAGAAGAGTATCCTTGGGCATGATATCAGACATCCCCTGAAAATAAACAGATTAATACTTGTACAATTCTCTAAGGATAATACTGTACAGACAAAGAAAAGTTAAAAGGATAGGCAGTCATTCTTAATTCTTACAGAAAGAAGCGGTAACAAGGCAGTAAGATTGCCAGATAGTTGTTGAAGTTTTGATCTGGCAGGAAGTGTAAATTCAACATCAACCATAGCCATCTTCAATGGATCACCTGGAGTCATGACAAAGAAATATTAACAACAATCTAGCAATTTATTTTCTTCGAGATAAGCAATTCAAAGCTTACAAAAAGTAAAAAGTCCAACTTAATATGACTGTTAAGCTTTACAGGATAATTAGGCGAACGGGGATGTTCTAGATGTTGGCAAAGTATACTAGAGCTCAAACGGCAGATTCAGGATATCAAATACCAAATGGTCCAGATTCAGGATTTCAGTTAATTGGAAATATGAAAGAAGTAGCAAAACAAATTGAATATAGAGGGAAAAAAACTAATAGAGTAATGTTTAAATAGTGAGAGAGTAAGTACCCATAATCATGCTAAGAAGATAGGGGACAGCACCATGTAATCCATCAGGCAAAGCCTCCAATAAGGGAAACAAGGGTTGTAGCTGAGAGTTGCCAAATGATGTAGCTATAACAAAAGACAACAGATATCAGCCTAACTTGGAGAATATCAGCCCAGAGATTATCGAACATGTGAAGAACATTCCAGTTAGCCAGTAAGTTGGAACTCACCTGGATTGGAGAGTATTACCACCAGGTCTATTTTAGGATTACGGGCAGCAACAGCAAGTGCCAGGCATCCGCCAAAAGAATCCCCCACTAGGTAAATTGGCTTAGTTGGTGACGAGGCGTGCTCAATCCTCACAGTTTCTTCAACAAATTTCACCAATCCTTTTTTAAAAAAAAAAAAAAATCCATTAAATTACTAACAAGTGGCAGATATTGACTCAGAAAAAGAAAGTAAAAGCTTCAATAAATAACATAATAGTATGAATCACATAAGGAAATTTATGAGGAGATTACAAGCTCCAATCAAGAAACTCCAGCATGATAATCTCAAAGATTGAAGACATATGATACTGGCACTTACTCCGTAGTCAAATTTTGAATGCTAATTATAGTAGTAGAAAAGCCAGCCAATTCAATTAAGCACCAAGAAGCTCACAAAAGTGTGCAGAAATCAAGAGACAACATATATAACTGGCTCACCATCTCATCCCATTCTTGAAAATATAGTAATGAGAAAGTGCTAGAAAATAAAACTTGATTTTGCTTTCTTCTAATTTGTTAATTTAATCTACCAGGCTCTACTCTATTATGGAGGTTCATATTTCAACTGCTTTTATTCAAAGAAAATGACTTCAGATCACCTAAATGGGAGACTGGATGACACAAAAGATGTTACATCTGGAATTTTTATAGATGGTATCCTGAAATCAGCATGTGCAAAAACTAAAACATGCAAGATAAACAACTTACTGTTCGCATTACAATAAATGTAAAAAATTCACTTATTTATGAATTTTGCTAAATAGTTGCGAATATGCTTGCCAAGGGATCATGAATGATCAAACACCATTAACAAATTCATCTTGCTAATGCAGCACGTTACCAAGTAATTCAAGAAAGTAAATTCCAAATTTGCAGGCTTTCAATCTTTAATACCTTCAAATGGTGTTCTGTCATGAACAGGTATATGAAGACATCGAACCTCGAATGCCCTGCATTTATGAAAATTATAATAACAGGAATCGACTTTTGAAGTAAGCCAAAATAAATAGAAGAAAACATGGATATTATTGTCAGGCATTATTATTATACTCAGTGCAACAAGAACTTGAAGCAACATAAATTAACTAGTTTTCCTTTGTTTTCTTTTTCCTTTTTTCAGGCAAAAAATTAATTGCATATGTGTCATACCAATGCAATCATTACAAATAAGGCAGAGAGAGCAATGAGAAACTTCCAAGAGGCATACTGTCACCAAAGTAGCAAGCCAAATGCACAAGAGTTGGCTTCACAACACTTGAAACCATAGTCGGCCAATCCAGAATAGAAGTGCAGGCTGGGTTGTCAACCTCCGAAGCCATTTTTCTATACCACAATTTCCAAGCTAATTCAAGCCCCAAGATCACCCACCAAAGAAGAACACACAAAACAGTAGAATGACAAGATTAGCAGCAAACCACTAATTTGACTTTCTCAGTGATCCCAAATCAAACTATTATTAACTTCTTCCAACACATGAGAAAATTCGTGTAAATATTATCTATAGGGTGACCTGAATAGCACAATGGCACACTCAAGAATAAATGCAAAAATAAAGGTAAACATTGCAAATGGTATTAAACTGTAATCTTGGGTAGGTCAGGTGCCCAGATACATGAAAAGGAATTTAAGCATGTGCTTGCAAGTTTCTTTAGTACAAATTAAACAGACATAGAAAAGGATGATGATTCAGAATTGCCTCTTAGTTATAGTAAAGATGAAAATGAATAGGAACTTACTTCCCAAGAGCCGTATGGTGCAAAATAAGTCCCAAGCCAACACCATCCATCCCTGCATGCATAGAAATAATAATTTCATCATTCTCAAATCCTACGAAGTTACATCTAAACAATTCAATCAAGCAAAAATAACCAAACATATAAGAACAATAATACCTGGTAAAAACAGAAGAGTTGGAGAACCTTGTAAAGGCTGGCCACATTCGACAGGGCAAAACCAACGAGGGGGCCCTCCATCTGGCTTTATCATCTCCTTGGCTCCATTAAGATAATCCTTCACTGTTTTGGTCCCAAATCTATCATCCCACAAGACTTCCAGATCGTTCGAAACATCTTTCACCCTCTTCCCGACAACTTTAGACTTGAGTCCACCATTTCCTCCATCAAGCAAATCCCTATCCTCCTCTTTCTCTTTACCTCCACCAATAAGAGCTCCATTCTTCTCTTTGCGTCCATTGAGAGTACTTCCATTCACTGCAACTGAATCAGATGACAGCACTTTTGAATCACTACTTTCTAAGCTCTGAGCTCTCAATCGAACCCGAGTCTTGATTTCTGAATTTAACAAAAAATAAGGTGATGTCCGGAAAGTAAATACTGATGCCATGGCTTGGATATGCATTAGCATATAGCTTTCAACTTTTACAAGTTCCTAAAAGAACTTAGAACTATTTTCAAGGATCAAGCATCTAGTAAGAAGAACACAAACCCTTCACATCAACTGGTAACACCAAGACTAAATTTTGACCAACAGGGGACTTTCTTCTAGCACTTGGCCAGCAGCAAGTCAGAAACTTAGGACCCTTCCAAGTTACATGGGCACTTGAAAAGAATCATCAGCTTAATTAATACAACCAAACAACTCACTGAATTCTGAAATTCTCTAACTTCATTAATTACAACAATTATTTGACGGGACTCTTCTTCCAAATTCACCCACTGAAAATGCAAACCGACCAACCTTTCAAGTATGAAAAAAAAAAAAAAAAAAAACTAAAAATAACTTGGTATGGTATCTACTTTCCTATACCATACAAATAAAGAAGAACCAGAAAAAGATAAAGAAAAAGAATACTTTGATCAAACCCAGAAAAGAAAATGAAAAGTACAATATCAAGAACGTTCTTTTCTTTATTTATAAAGATTTTTAAGAGTGACAATGAAATAGAAACTATAGATTCAATGGAAATGGAGAAATTATGACAGTGATAGATAACAGCAAAAAAAAATAATAATAATAACAGTAAGAATTTTTACCTTTGATATTTTGATATGAATGGTTCCTTTAAGTGCAGAACTAGCCATTTTCATTGGTCAGAGTGTGGCCACACATTCAGCTTATCCTCCTCTACTTCTAAGTTCTATCGGCTGCATGAAAGGCTACAAACCAGCTGAGCCGAGTATTGTGCTGCTCGAACTCGGTTCGTTTTAAATTTCAGGAGCTTGAACTCAAATCGGGATTCCACGAGCTCGAGCTCGAGTTCGGCTCGCGATTTTGGCTGTTTTATATTGTTATTCGAGCTCGAGCTCGCCTGCTATTTGAAGTACTTGTTAAGAGTTAGTTAAAAATCAAGAAAATTCATTTTTAATATCGTTTTAGTGAAAAATTGAAAATATGGTGGCTTGACTGAAGCATATTTTTTATTTTGGTATCAAAATTAATCGTTTTGATAAGCTCGCAGAGCTGATTAAACGAGTTACTCGCGAGTTTTTTTAAACTTGCGAGCCTAACTACTCGGTTCCAACTTGATTCGTTTATTATCGATCTGAATCTCGAGTGGAGTTTTTATCGAGCGAACACCGAGTCACTCGCAAATGGCTCGACTCGTTTGCAGCCCTATCAGCAGGTACAGTGTCAATATAGCACGCTGTAAAAAGCGCGTTGGTGAGTTTGGACTTGCTGTACTTTTCAACTATTTATTATAGAGCAATAATGGAACTCCATTGACGCTTTTTGACAGCAACAAAATGGGCAGATTTTTTTTTTTTTTTTTGGTTATTTATTACTGCGGAAAGATTAAAACTTTTGAAAATTTTGGATTGATTTTTTTTTGTTTCTATGACAAAATTAACCCTTTTACAAATAATAATAAGAATAACAAAAACAAATAAAATTGTCCAAAAACAACTCCTCTTTGGATTTTCATTAACAAAACCTTAGGAGCTGGCCGCCACAGATCAACGATTTGCGCAACATGCAGCGACCACCGGACCTTCAAGTCACCACCGAGTGCTTGTCCAGTCGGAAAACTCCATTAGGATAATATTACTATTAAGGCCATTAAATCAATGACTGAACAAGTTGCAGAAGAGAAAAGCTAGAGATGATTAGAATTTAGAATAAAATGAATTTGGAGATTTGTTTTTTCAAAAGTTATTGATTCTGGTGTTTTCCATGGGGAAAGGAAAGGAGGTCTAAAATTGTTGTTCAATTTTATTTTTTAATAAATTTTATTATTGTTGTTATTAAAGACGAAATTAAAAATTTATTCTTAAAAATTAATAAGGAAATCATATATTTTTTTTATATATTAATCTCTTTAATCACGGAAATAGATAAAAAAAGACGAAAAAATGCAAATTAATTTTCTAAAATAAAAGGTAAAGTAAAAAGATATAATAATAAATTATAAAAAATATTAGAGTTCTTAAAATAATTAATAATTATTACTTACAAGTATTTATTTCCATTTTTATTTCAAAAGGATTGCAGCCAATTTTTCTAATCATAAATAAAAAATTAAAATTTCATAATTAAAATTAAAACAATCAACGTTATTTATTGGTGCAATAAAAGACTGCACGTACATTAGCCACGATTTGCAAATTTAGCCAAAAAAAAAAAAAAAAATCTTTTCTAATTGAACGGATGGATTTAACCCATTAACCACAATAGGAGAAAAATCTCTGCTATATAGATCTTTCCAAAAAAAAAAAAAAAAAAAAAAATCAGAATAATTAATTAGTTCACAGATGATATAATTTTAATTAATTACAGAAATTAGATACTGGAACACATTTCGCTGTAAACCAAAGTGAAGTGATCCTTCAAGTTGTACACTGTAAATCTTATTAAACCATTTCACAGCGAAAATGGTGAAAAATTGTAGGCAGGAAAATATATGAGTAGATCAAAATGAATGGGTGAAGAGTATTATTTCCACAAGAAAATTAAGAAAAGGAAAACCTTAGTAATATTCTCTACGACTATTAATCATAATTCGTTACCAACAATACAAATCTACAAAGCTTTCGGCATCATAACTCTAAATTCGCAACCCTAACTTCTTCACCAGTCACAACCCCTTCCACTGCCACATCCATACTTGCCTAAGACTTTCAAGTGTGTCCATCAAAAAGTCTGGATTAGGCCTAGACAAAATGTATATACCAGTCTCTCCAACGCTAACCGAGTTCTCCTCAGCTAATTTGGAGATAATGGGCAGGAATCCATTGGTTTTCCAAATTTACAAGGATCATTGTATGACTGATGAGACCGAACATCCATGAAGAATCAACGTATTCCTCCATAATTTACACAAGCACCAGAATCCCATCATCAAGATACTGAAATCCACCTGTGCCCAATACAAGTCTGAAAACTGAGCAACTGTTTGTTCTACAAACCAACCAAATGAGCTAAACTTAGCATGTTCAACATTAAGGCCTTGCAAGGAAATCAAATATTATGCTCACCAAGAGAAATAGTAAATAAATTCCCTATCATCAAGTAATGTAACTTCTCTTTATGAACTAATGCAAAAGGATATCTCAGTTGGAGAAGAAAAGATCCAACAATTAGACATTCGGAGAATATAATCATGAGGAGATAACATTAATTTAATACTCACCTTACCCAAAAGTCAGAGAGTGGTCACCTTCCCTGTACAACTCTGTAGTTAAGTACCAGATCCTCAGATTTTTTCCATATGTAAGCTTTCACAGTGGCTAAGCTCATGTCTGGGGGCAAGACCTGGAAAATGCCAAATATTATCATTAAGCAGAAGTTCCAGGCATCAAAGAAGAATAAATAGCCTCATATTTGCGTTCATCTATTCTCCATAACAGAAATAGAACAAGTTTAAGTATATTCACACAAGTGAAAGAAATTGCAGTTGACATGTCCAGTTGCAGACTCAGCCCAACTGACACGTGACAACATGGAAACAGAAAAACAAAAGAGAAAAATCATGAGATGACCACTAGACCATATTACATGTGAACTTGGTCACTGTCTTGCTTTAGTTGTACTGACTAATATCATCCTACTTTGTTGATCTAGTTCCATTTGACAATGCCAATTGCTTAGAACCAATGGATGCCATTGCTACTTGCCAGTGTGGTAAAATCTGACTTAGTCTAGCCAAACAAGTACCTCCTGTGCAATCCAGCTTTAATTAAGCATGTATCTACTTGTTATTGACGACTCGCCACTATCCCATGATATGGAATGCTAGCCAGAACACATTATAATTTAAAGGACACATCCCTGCTTTTCAAAAAAAAAAAAAAAAAAAAAAAATAGCATAACCCCTTACCTGATTGTTGCACAAAATTTCTATGGAAGGCCTAAGCTTTTGCCAAGGCTTCAATCCAGTTCGATAGGATCCATCTCCAATTGCTGAATTGTGTAAAGGTCCACCAATTCCAGGAGCAAAGGTTCCATCAGGAACGCTATCCAGCGGTTTGTCAAGGACCATCTTTTCTATAACGTAATTGACAACCTACACAAACACAACAACAGATAATTGTATTTGTAGGCCATAAACCACTTATAAAATCAGCAAAAAATACAATCCAAAACAAAATTTAAAGCCTGATATCTTATATTCAAGGACTTTGAAGGTTTTTGCCTAAAATAATTTGCATTAACTGCGGTGACAATTTAAAAAAATATTCTCATCTATATCAAGTTATCAACTTCCTCAATGGTGGGTGAGTGATATATATATATACATATTCCTAACCCACCATTTGCGAAGCTATTCCAATAAAATACTCTTTTCTGACTGAACTAAACAGGCTCACCTTATGTATCCTCAGTATGCGGGGAGCACTTAGTTTGCCTTGGGTTAGGATCTGGACAGCTGAGCCTTCACATGGATGCAAATAAAAGCTGCACCTGCAAAAATTCAATAATTTAAAGATTTACACCGCACAGCAAAATCCTCGAGCTACTCAACAGAAGAGAAAGACAATAAACACATAAAAGTTCCAAGTCACAGAACAAATTTGAAAAACAAAAATTTTAATGGACTACAATGCAGAGTCCTCCACAATCATGCATCGAAATATGGGTGATGTCAAACATTTAGCCGGAAAGTTTATGGAGCATCAAAAGGCTAAGAATAAGACCTAAGTAGTTTTCTAGGATTCGCCTTCCCAGTTCAAAAAGCATCCTTTCAGTGCTATTCTTATTTATTAGATTTTCTTCTGTTTAGTTCAGGGTCCCTGATATTCTAGGATTGGACAAAACTATGGTTTCACCCCAACCTTTGCCAAGTTCTCCAACTTCACCCCTTTTTTTTTTTAAGAAAATCACCCCAAACTTAACTGTCAATTTCACTCCAATTCGGTAACTTATAACAAAATGTACAACACTTTGGTTACATCTAACCCGGTTAGGCCGCTAAGATTGGGGAGTTGTTGAACCATGTTAGGCCCACAATAAGAAAAGCTTCTTTCAATGTGCTAATTTTAAAATTGGAGTTCAATTGCTTATAATTTAGCAAACTTAGGTGAAATAGACATAGTTAAGTTCGGTTGAAATTTAAAAAGTCATCAAAGATTGGGGGTAATATAATTGATTTAGCCTTCTAGGACTTGAAGGCTATAAATAGCGCTTAATGTCTTTGTTTTGACATCAGACTTCATTGTTTCTTCTTCAAAGAATTGCAATTTCATAGATTTTCTTTTGAGTTCAACAATTATTGTGATGTAATTTTTGTTTTCAAGTTCAACAATTATCTCACTGCTCCGGGTTGACAACTATCTGAATGTTTGGTTAATAGGTACAAAAAGGAAATATTAATTCTATAGGAAGTCTAAAAGATTTGTTAATATATGTACAATTGGCAAATGTATTTTAAATTTTTTAGGGAAACATTGGCTTTTACTTAGTGCTCTAGTAGATTTGTAATAAGTAATAATCATAAGAAACCTTACTTGACACACATCTTAAGTATAACTTTTTAACTTGACCAAAGTCCAAAACACTATTCTACTTATTAACTTAAAAAGTAGGTTTAACAACTTAAAATCCAAACCAAACATCATATATGACTTGCAAGGAAAATGTAAATTCAGTGAAACAGACAGTGAGATAAAAATATTACTTGGTATTTTCTCTTGGAGGGAGGCGATTATGCAATACACATTCTAGGCACCACCAAGGGAAGTCTTTTTCATCCTCTGTTCCATCTAAATCAGTAACTTTCTTTCTCCAAGGTCCTCCTTGAGACCCTTCAGTAATAATTGAAGGAGGGGAAACTGTTGAAAATTCAAATGGAGGATACACCATGGAGTCATTTTCAGCACTACCATCGACCTCGATTCTGGAATGGCCAAGACTTCTAGGAGTGATATCTTTCCCAGATAAAACATCTCCATTAGCTGAAGCCTGGGATCCAAGTCTATGCCTTCTTTTGGCCAACCAATGTGCCAATAGACCTTTAAGAGTTTCACGAGCCAGATTAACCTACAATCATGAATCAATGTAGATATAATCTGACAATAATAAGCATAATGGTAGTAAGCACTCTGAACTGAAGCATAATTAATACAAAATTTATAAGATATTTACAACAGTAGGGTTATGCCTTAACCACGAAAGAGTTATTTGACATTTCACTAAAGAAATCACCTTATCATCTTCGGGTTTTCCAGCAATATTAAGGTCTGCAGAATACATCTCTGCAGAAAAGCATTGTGGCGTGTCCAAATGGACTGACAAGCTTCCAAGCCTTGTATCAACAGTAAACCATGCCGGAATGCTTACCTATACAAGTAAATGAAACACCACTAAGATCCAGCAAAAGTCACATCTGAGTACTTAAATGCCTCAAGAAAAAAGTGCTCTTACATACCATTTCAAATAATTGTTCCTTTTTCTCCTCAAACGACACCTGGAATATAAAATTAGAAAATCAAAGTCAATACGTAGCTCCAAACATGACCTATTATACATATGAATACAAGCATGAAACAAATCTCCACTAGAACCTTAATTAACGCTTCAAGAAGCTAAGGCAGCCATAATGCCAAAAATATAACCATACATTCACATGTACGTGGAAAGAAAGAGATTTAACCTTTCCATAGTCCTCAATTACAATGCCTCTTGTGATTTCCCATAACTTCACCGAACCAGCAGTATCCTGTAAGACAGTATGATCCATAAGTTTCACAAACACAAATTTAGAAAAACATTAGAGATTGATGTCAAAGCATTACCTTAGTAAGAACATGCCTCCTATTATTTAAAATCTCATGCTGCACTATTGCTGGAGTTCCAGGAATGCTCAATGTTGGTTCTTTGTAAACTGGAACCTACAAAATGTCAAAGCAGTTAAAAAAAGAAAAAGGAAGCCTGCATCCAAAATTAGATAGAAAGAATCTGTTAAAACAGATTGCATAGGGCAACCATCAACACAAGTTGCAAAAGGTTGGTCAAAATATGGGGGAAAAACATAGAGCAACATGCATTAACCGTTGGAAGCATGCACTGATATTGTCAAATGCCTACGTGGGTGGGAAGCATAAAAAATTGAAATATAATTAATGCACTGAACGATGCAAGATATCGACACAAGAAAACTAAATAACAATCACAATTAAGTTTTCAGTGAAACTTATTCGTTAAGGGTTACTTACTGGAGTAGATCCTTCTAGAGAAACCCTGGCCCTTGAAAAAGACAAGTTTCCAGCTAAAAATGAACCTCCTCTTTGAAAGACTTTTTGAGGATTACGTCCTTCAGCAGGCCATCTATCGACAGATGAGTCTGTTGTTGCAACCCATACACTATCATCATGCAATGCCAATTGCAAAATGGGATGCTCCTTCGTGCAAAGCAAAACGCTCTCTCTTGTTGCCAAGTCTGTCAAGTATAACTGCAGATGGACAGAGAAACTTTGGGTGTCAAAGTTAGAAAATAAAATGGAAATTACCAGAGAAAATGGTATATTTCATTAGATTGGTTTCCAAGAAAATCTACTCACAGAAAGATCTCTTCCGCCACTATAAACATGACTAAACGTCGGGGTACTGGCAAGCGACCAAACAGAATCTGTATGCACAGCATATGAATGCAAACAACGCTGCTGACCAAGGTCCCAGAGTCTATAAGGCAATCCATAAAAATAAAAGATGAGTTCTTAAATCTTCAAAGGTTGAAGTTGGGCATATACAAGAAAGAAAAGATCTGAGAAGGGAGGAAGTTTGAAAGTTCACCTTATCATAGAATCTGAAGATCCTGATAAGCAAAACCTGGATGAATAATATTTGGAAATCCTGTTAATAAACTAACTAAAACTAATATTAAATGAAAGCAGCATGTATACGCCACTAAATTAAGCTAGCTAAATTGACAAGCAATTGGTCATGACATGATCTAGTTGACTGTAAAAAGCTTTCAGAACAAAATGTAAGTGACATGTTTTCAAGTTTAGCAGCAGAACCAATCAACAAACCTGCCAGTTGAATCCAAAAGCAGAGCCCTGATGTTATCAGTATGCCCTCTTAGTTTCATAGCCTTTGAACCAGATCTTGGATCCCAAACACGGACAACCTATAGGAATAAAGTCCTTCCATAAATGATGGTTGCTTATAATACTGCATAAAACTTTTTAAAGCATTAAACGATTAAATCATAAACACCCCACAATGAAGCTTCACAAATACATTTTAACCCTATTGCATGACAAACCCCTCTGAAATAACAAAAACGATTAATAACCATGATGACAAAGTAGACTATGTACCTTCTCAGTTCCACCAGAGACAAGAATAGTTCCACTATCATTCATTGCCAATGCATAAACAGACTCCTTATGGCCTTTGGCAGCAATTGGCACATATCCATGAGGTTGAGTTGTATGCATAGTTATGTTGCTGTTTGAGCTAATGGTGCGCAAACTTGTCATGGGCAATGAATTACCAGAACCATTGACTCCATTAGAACAATCATCTTCCATTGCATCATTTGACCTTGAGACTGGAGCAACTGCAGCTTCAAGATCCCAAATGAAAACCTCCCCACCAAGGCCACCAGAGGCAACAATATTGCTCTAAAATGCATGGCACTAGAAGAGGATCAGAAGGCAACTTTGATAATACCTCCAAACATGAAATGAAAAATAACAGGTTGCTTTTTTCCTGATAAAAGTGAAAAACAATATCCACAAAGGGAAAACGTTGGGATAGAAATTACATTTTTTTCTGCTCCGGCAAGACAAGTAACATAGTCAGTATGCTGGCGGAGAGTCCGGGTACAATTTCCATCAGACAAGCCATTCCATGTCTGTATTTCATAACGAAACACAAGCAACCAAATCAACATACACAAATAAATAATCTTCTATTAGAGACCTAAAATAATGAAGATTCTGACAGACCTTGAGCGTGGCATCTGAGGAACAGGAGACAAGAGTACTATCACCAACAAGAACAGCATCATTTACCTACATAACCACAAATGAACCATTAACCTGTTTCTAGCCCATTTCATAGATGTAGTTTTTCCATGTAATAAGAATATATCACTAATATTTCTACAAAGATGGTTCGTCATATTAGATACTTCATCAATAGAAACAAAGGAAAGCACAAAAAATTTCACATACAACTCCTTTTTTTCCTCTACGGTTTCTTTTCTAACCATCGAGGAGACGCCTACTTGGTATAATACATAACAATAACAGACATTTGCCACAGGGCAGAAGAATATACCCAATCAACATGCGACTCAAAAGTAGCAGAGCAGGTAGCTGAATCTTCATCCACTGCCCATCTCTTCAATGTGCCATCACGACTTCCAGTGAAGAGGTAATCAGACCTTTCAGATACAGATGACTTTGACAGCGCCAAGCAATTTATGCCAGCACAATGCTGCAAAATTGATACCCAAAGGAAGCAAAATTTGTATCAGGAAACAATTGTGTACCTAACACGGAAGTTTTTTATTAAAATATGTTAAATAAATAATTCAAAGGATAATTGCTACAACAAACAAAAAAATCTTCAGCAAACTAAAAAGTACAGTGTAGATGCGAGAGGAGGTTGCCTGCATCATATATTTGTGATGTTGGTCACCAGTCCCATCCCCAACTGACTTCAGAAAAATAAAGATGGCAAACAAAGATAGAGGCCTCCACAAATTTATCATAATGAAATCGAAAATCACAAGCATACGAGATTTTACATCTAATCTTGGACAGCGTGTAGATGATGATTACGCTACTGAATATTTTGCCACATCACAAAGTTGAATATGTGCAAGGACTATATTCTCATTGCATCGGAAGATTTAACAGCATTAACGTTTATTCAACAACAAAAGAACCAAACTAGAAATAAATTTTACATTAAGTTAAGAAACTGGAGAAGAGACACAGACAAGGGCAATGGTGGTTCAGAACTTGTTTATTTTCTGGGGTCATTATATAATTTTCGAAATAAAAGAAGGGTGAAAACCTACACACTCATATGGAGAATCGAAACAAAAACAGGGCTTTTACAAGCTATATCTCATCACTGCAAATACCAAGCAATGGAGTTAATGAACTAATTTTGAACCGCACTCAAAAAAATGCTGAATGCAAACCACCATTTCTCCCTTATCCCTCCCACACGTTATAATTAATTAATAATTAACAGAAAGCACATACACACCAACAGAAGGAACATCCTTGTCTCAAAAGCTTTTCAGTGCACTGATATGAACAATATTTATCAAATAAGAACAATACTGCTTCACCTTTGTATCATCTGCATCATTCAAAACATAAGTCAGCCTCTTCTCTTTGCGCGGGCGAACAGAATTGGAATTGTTCCCCGCACTACCCACACGGTGCATTGCAGCAACACCTGATACAATACAATTTGAATCAGTCAACATAAAACTGAATAATAACTACATTAAACTATTAGCAATCAAAGTCCAATGCTAAATAAAGATATATGCAAATAGCTAGAACACCAATGGCCACGATCAAACAGCAATGACAGGTGCAAAATTCGTTAATAAAAATTAAAACGCGTCAAAATGAAACACGAGGATAAAGCACACTATTCCTGATACAGCTTTCTTTGGTATTTCATAGTAATAGATTGAACATTCTACATGTTAAAGATTATCAAAACATTGCAAGCAATCCCACTTCAGCTATGTAAATATATATCCAGGCGTTATCAACACAAAATGTCAACTCAAATACTCGATGCACACTAAAACAATAGCGCCAACTCTAGCCCGCGAGATTATTGAAAAACCCAAAAAAAAAGAAAAACATATTTGTGAAATAGACATAAAAATGACCCGATCAACAATATACAATCACTCGTAAGATAATTTTGAACAAGTTCATCAATACCCCTACTGGTCATCTATTTTAAAATATAAACAACTAAATTAAGTATTTTATCAATAAACAAATTCAGGACTCCAAATTAACATTGAGTGTACAAAAATCGCCTATTAAAAATACGATCCAAACCCTAAAAAAGAAGGGAATAAGTGAACAAACACTTTATTCCGCACACCAACAAGTCAAAACAAAATAAGATAACGCTAATAATGCAAGGTAAAATTAAAAGAAAAGCCATTATTGGAGATTGAAGTGATCGAATGAAAATAAGGAAGAGAATCCTGCAGTGACTTACGGATGAAATGGAATTCAAGAACGAGTAGGAATCTTAAATTCAAATAGAATAGATTAGATTGAAGAGTTTAAAACCCTAGAAATTGTATTGATGATTCTGAGAGTAGCTTTGATGATTTTGATGGTGGCGTTAGAGTATCAGAAGGAAGAAGAGAGATTTGGGAACGAAAAATCATAATAAACAAACAGACTATTATTTCTCCAAAAAACACAACGGCAAAGTGTAAGTCAAAGGTAAGAAGGAAGCCTAAGCCTGTAAATGTGAAATACTTATCTGTCATACCTGCAACGACGTCGTGTATTTCTATGTTGTTGATAGCAAGGACTCTTTTCAAAAAATTTTGAAAATATTTATAAATAAATACTGTTTTTATTTTTATATAAAAACTAGCTTTTATTTTCGTTTCCGTAAAATTCTTATTTAATTATATTATAATTATAGAAAATTAAAAAATTAAATCAAAATTTACATTAATTCAAATATTTTTTAATTTTCATTTAAATTTTCAATCACTATTAAAAATTTTTATATTTTTTAATAAGAAATATACAAGTGAATACAAAAATCATGTAAAATATTACAAAATATTTTATTTTACATGTAAAATTATAATATATATTAATCTTTTTAATATTATTTATTCGTCTCGATTATATTAATATATTACTATTACAAATATATAAAATAGCGTGTTCTTATAATAATAATAATAATAATAATAATAATAATAATAATAATAATAATAATAATAATCTTTCAAAACATACAATATAAAAGTTGGTATTGAAAATGTAAACTTAATTTTGCTTCAAAAAAAATTGAAAATTCATTTACATAAAAATATTTAAATGCATCATTTAGGTTATACTATACATTTATATTTATGAAAGAAATAAAAATAAAAAGGGGTTCTCTCATTTTCATTGTGTTTGATAATTATAATTTGTACATCATTATCAACAAAAAATACAAATACAAGTAATAATGACCTGAAAATTTGTTCATAAATTTATTTAATTACTATCTAGTCCTTACAAACGTACGATATTCAGATAACTCAAAAATAAATAATAACTTTTAAAAAATAATTTATTTAGTAATTATGATTTTCATAATTTATGTATTGTATATATTAAAAAAATTTGTATATCACAATATTTTATTTGAATTGTCCTTATACTAAGTTTAATGTGTTTTGCTAAAAAAATAAAATTAATATTACATAAAAAAAAGGCATATATTTGTAATTTTGGATATAATATAATATTTTAAGTTTTTTTTCCCTGGGGATTAAGGTGTTATTTATTGTTTAACAATGTTTATTAAAATAAATATAGAGTAAATTACTTGAACCAAATCCTATTTTTTAAAATGAATTAAAAAAAAATTATACCGGTTCTAGCTTGGTCAATGAGATTTATTTATAAAATAAATTAAAATGATAATTTTCTAATTTTTAATATATCAGATTTAAGTTGATTATTAAAATTATATTTTTCTAATATATATTAATATTTATATATAAAGTAAAATTATAAATAATTTTGATAAACTACACTATCAAACAAGTTTGGATTACTTAAAAATAAACATAGAATAAATAAAAATTATTTATTTATTGTTGTTTTGAATAATTTTCTTGTTTTCCATATGAGTCATGCATGTGTATATATGTATGTATACAAGTAATGTATTCCTCCTGAAAAAAGCTTCCAGAAAAAGTGAAACTTTTTTGGGATGAAAATGGGAAATGGCACGTGGAAGCAGTTTTTTATTTTATTTCACTGTTCTTGTTGGTTTTGATTTGCAATATCAACTTGCTAAAATAAATAAAACAAAAAATAAAAAATTAGAGAGTGTATTTAGGGCTGAGCGAATCAGTTAATCGAACCGGTCGGTTTTTGGTTAACCGAATGCACGAAATGAGTAACTGAAACTGAAATCGAATTTTTTCCGGTTAACCGAAAATGAAATCAAATAACCGATCGATTAACCGAATTTTTTAAAACCTGTTATGAAAGGCTGTGCGAATCAGTTAACTGAACCGAAATCGAAAAAAAAAAGAGGAGGATAAAAAAAAGACTTTCCAAAACGACACCATTTTATTCATTAAAATTTAATTTTTTAATTAACTGAAATAACCAAAAATTTCAAAAAAAATCAAAAATTAAAATTTTAATTAATCTAACCGAAAATTTCGGTTCGGTTGCAGTTCTAACCGAACTCACACTAGGTGTATTGCTTGAATATGATGATGTTAATGAGAAAGATAATCGCCAGTGCAATTTAATAATTATGGTATGTTTTTTAATTTTATTAGGGCAGACCAAATCAAATTCTAATGTTGACTGCTATATTATGGCCCATCTTTTTCTTTTAACCTAAAAAATAATAATGCAACGGTCCATACTAATGGTATTGACTAATTGGTGAGTAGACTACAATAATTTCTAGATATACTTATTTCAAAGGATGGTTTATTTGATCGTTGACTTCTTTTACAAATGGTTTTTTTCAGTGCTATGTGTCTCTCTACAATTTCAGATGTGCACTCCTTTCCGCCTTTTGGCAATACATCAAATTTAAAATTGTTATAACTGAAATTTCATTTTTTTTAAATAATATGAAAAAAAAATCCTAAAAATGGTCAAAATAATAATAAAAAAATTTTCAAAGTTATTTTGCATTTATAAAAATCATGTATATAATCCGTAAACAATTAAATATACTGAATATACAAAACAAAATATTTATATCTTCATAAAAATTGTTTTATAGCGTGATGAAGATTGAAACTCGTATATTTTAGGTGTGTTTGGTGAAATTAATTATTTAATTAGTATTTAATAATTTTTTATAAAAAATATGTAATATATTAATTATAAAAAATAATATTTAGTCAATCAGAGTGTGAACTAGTTAATCATTTTACATTTTACAAATATAATAGTAGTTCAATTCGTACCGCTAATACTGGTAGCACAAATTTGACATTTAAATTTTTGCAAACCATTTTAAAAAGTTAAGTTATTATTTTTTAAACATTTTAATCACTAAAAACATTTTTTAAAGTAATTATTGTACACCATCTTTAACTACTTTACAATTTATGCAACATGCAATGAAAAAGACTATATTTTATTAAGTAATTTTTCAGACTACACACTATTTTTATTTTATAATAGAATATTAAAATTAATTGAAGAAATAAATGTTGATTCTTTTAAAAATTATATTGATCATGTGAAAAAATAAAGTGAAAGTGTAGGATAGGTTTGCTTTAAGAAGATTCCAACTTCCAAGTAGTTATCCAGTTAGAAAGAAACCCCTTTACTTCAAATAGCCAACTTCCCAATTTTACATTTTCCCCCAAATTTCAAATAGTTTTTAATACTATAATAATTTATCTAAAAAATTAGGGAAGATTACTTAAAAGTACCTGATTTTTTTCTTAATATATGATATAAATTTCCTTAAGCCCATTTTATTACAAGAAAATCAATAATTAGTTTTTACTATTTTTTGTCTAATTCTTGAAGAACAATAATATATTAAAACTATTAAATTTTTTCTATTATGGCTATGAAATGTTTTGTGGGTGGTTGAGTGTTCAATCAGATCAATATACAAAAAAGAAAATAAAATTTTTTAAAAGCTTCACATTTCCACTTTGATTTCCACCTTGGCCACACCTCCACTCCGCTCCTCCATGAAAAATCAACACTTTACAACTTCAATTTTTATATATATAGATCTGAAGAATCAAGACCTGTCATCTGGCCCAGCCATTGAATTCAAAAAAAAAAAAAATTATTCTAATCTATCTTCACTTTTTTCCATTTGCCAATTCATCTTGAATAATGAATATATTATAAAAACTGTACAATGCCCACTTTCACCTCTTAATCAGACTCCAAATATTGTTCAATCATTGTCTATAAATTCTTGGGTTTCCCATATTTTTAGGGTTTTTTGATTAATTTCTGCTCAGCTTTTGACTTCTTTTTGTTTTTCTTCTTTCTAGTCTTTGGGTTTTTCTTATTTTTTGGGTTCTTTTGAAAATTAAGTTCACCGTCTTTCTTTCTTCATGGTTTTTGGGTGTAAAGTGCTGTTTTTAAAGGTCATTCAGCTACATTTATTCTTCTTCAATCTTCATTCTTGCTGTTAAAGTTGAAGTTTTTAAATGAAAAACTATTTTCTTTGATATCTTTGTTTGAAAGTTATAGTTATGGGTGTTTTCTAAGCAAAAAGGAGTGTGCTTGTTTCAAGAATATTGTTGCTCTGTTAAAGGGTCTGTATTGTACAGTTTTGTTAGTTGAGAAATGTTCATTTCCACTGAGGAGGAAGAAGAGAAGCAGATCTCCTTATTTCCTTCAGAAAATGAGAAAGAGTTTATAAAATCATCTCCAATGGAATCAAACTTGTATTATCTTGATGGGGTGCCAATGGAATCTGACTTGCTGGTTTTACCACCTCCACTTACAGTTTATACTGATGTTAATGTTGTTCCTGAACACGACAAGGATGAACTTGAGCAGTCTATATTAAATCTAGAAGGTAAAATTTGAATATTTCTTTAATTTGTCTGCATATGTATTTAGCAGATTCAGTTTCAGTCTTCATTGATGAGCAAAGTTAGCTTTTATTAATTAAAGTAGGAAGGATTTAGTTCTTATCTTGAATTGATTATGTAGGAGATATTGCACAGTTGAGACAAAAGGAGAGGGCACTGGACAAGAAGCGAAAAGAAGCATTAAATAAGATATTAGACATCAAAGGTAGTTATTTATTGTTTGCTTTAAACATGGTTTTTCTCTTTGGGAATGTGTTTCTGCCTACTGATAAGTTTATAGGCTGTATTAGAGTATTTTGCCGGATTCGACCATTTCTGCTAACAGAGAGAAGAATTCATGGGCCTTTGACAATTGGGTTACAGAAGGTTTTGGTTAAATCTGTTGGAAGTAAGAAGGAATTCAGATTTGATAAGGTTTTTCATCCACCAGCCAATCAAGGTTAGTTACAAAGTACTACATTTTCTTCTGGGTTCTTCTCTTTTTGCTTCATTTGTTATGAGTCTTTATGATGTTTGAAAATTATTGCAGAGGATGTTTTTGTTGAGGTTGAACCAATCCTAAGATCTGCACTTGATGGGTACAATGTATGCATATTGGCTTATGGTCAAACTGGGACTGGCAAGACATTTACTATGGTCAGTCAATCTCTCACCCTTGCATTAATGTTGTCGATCCTTTTCTTTTTGAATCATTTAAGGTTGAGGGCTTAAGTTTTTCTTTAGGATGGTACAAATGACCAGCCTGGGATCATTCCTCGGGCACTCGAGGAATTGTATCGTCAAGCTTCTACTTACAATTCATCTTCAACGACATTTTCCATGAGTATGTTGGAAGTTTACATGGGAAATCTGAGAGATTTGTTGGCTCCAAAAGCAGCATCAAGATGGTAACTACCAATTCTTTTAGTTTGATTTATGAATTGTGAGCTTAAATTTTATTTTAGAATTTTCTTTTATATAATTTGTTGCTTGGTTGGTATGGTTAACATCACTGCAGCAATCTCAACATCCAAACAGATCAAAAGGGATCGGTCGAAATTGAGGGTTTGACAGAGGTCCAGATACCGGATTTAGCGAAAGCAAAATGGTGGTATACTAAGGGGAGACGAGCTAGATCCACTTCATGGACTAATGTGAATGAGACATCAAGCAGATCACACTGGTGGGTTTTAGGTCTTTTTTAATTTTCTCAACTTATTAGTTTAATTATTCTGGTTTGATAATTGCGTTATCTGTTTAGTTTAATATGTATAGCTTGATGAGGATCAACATTTTTCGACATGATGATGATTTGAAAGCCAAAGCAGAAATAAGCAAACTTTGGATGGTGGATCTCGGAGGCAGCGAACGACTGCTGAAAACAGGGGCCACCGGACAGACACTCGATGAGGGGAGAGCCATAAATCTCTCTCTTTCAGCTTTAGGTGATGTTATTGCTGCTCTTAGGAGGAAGAGAGGCCATGTGCCTTACAGGCAAGTTCTCAGTTGTTCTTATTCTTACCATTCATTTTTTAATTCTCTTTTCCTTTTTTCTTGGATAAGCTGGTAGTGGGCCCCTAGTTACTTTTGCTTGTAATTCACAGGCTGTAATAAGTTTCACTTACAGTGAAGATGCCATTTTAGGATTTTGTCTTTTCATACTTACATATGGTAATTGCTGAAGTTTCAAACTTTTGGTTGCAGAAATAGCAAGCTAACTCAGATTCTCAAAGATTCCTTAGGTAAGACACTACTCTAATCTATTCTGAAGCATTGCTATGTCTTAAGGGTCACTGGAAAAGTGAAATTGCTGTAGCTCATTGACTTTGTTCTTGCTTTATGGTAGTTAACTACCTTAAGTGATATAACCCAATTGTTGGAAGTTTGGGACCCACTGAATACAGTTAATGACATCCTCTAAAATAGCTTGAAAATTGAAATGATATTGGAATGAGCTATTTTCTGTTAAAAGTTGCAATCTTTTAGCAGCTTATCCTGATAGCTAAAAAATTCCTGACATTGCCATGTTGCAATCTTTTTAGGTGCCACTTCAAAGGTTCTAATGCTAGTCCATGTGAGCCCTAGCCAGGAAGATGTTGGAGAAACAATCTGTTCCTTAAGCTTTGCAAGTCGAGCCAGAGCTATCGAAATTAATGGAGAATTGCCAGAGGTGCATTCCTTGATAATATAATTTAGAAATATCAGTTTTTTTTTAACTGTCATTTGCATTTGCGCTCATAATTTTAAGATATAATCCAGCTAAGGCAAACAAGGATCATGGAGCTTGAAGAGGACATGAGAGAAGCCGAAAAAGAGTGCCAAAATATTAGAAATCAAATACAGAAGGCTGAATTCCTATTAAGCGAAAAAAAGAAGCTTATAACAAGCAGTTATCAGGTTCCTCAAGAGAAGGAAAATACACCCAAAAGTCAGAAAGAAGATAATGCAGCAGTGGATGAAACTCCTGCAATTACCGGAAACAGTGTTAGGAGAAAAGGAGCCAGTTCTTTCCCTAGGTTTATGAAGTCTACTGTGGCTAGTCGTCAAAGGCAAAGTGTTTCTGAGAAAGAGAATGTAAGACGAGCAAGAAGTTTTGTATCAGGAACAAGAAGTTCAGTCCAGTTTCCCTGTTCTCAGTCCCTGAGTTTCTCAGACTTCCAAATTAAACCAATTTCAATGGATTCAAACAAAAAATCAAGATTTGGTGAAGCAAAAACCATACTTAAAGAGAGCCTAAAATGCAATGGCTCAGATATAAAAACAGCTTCTATACCAAGAAGCAAGATGGTTACTGCATCAGATTCAAACTTGAGAACTACACTTTCTCGACATAGAAGAAGAATGTCTGATCTTTGAGGGGCAAGAAAAACTCAAAATTTCTGATTTTCATTTTATGGGTATGCTAACTTGTGTAGGTGTGAGATTACATAATTTGATTTGAGTGAGAGGCTTTTTATATAGAGCAACTTGTGTGTCAAAGATGTATTCAGGCTTGTAGGGATCTGTTAATATTATATACATGATCCCAGTAATCACATGATTTGGAGGTGTTTTAGGTTTGATTGGAATTGTTTATTACTCATTAACGTGATCACTGTAACATTGTTTTCATTTTATAATACATCCTCCTTGGTGGTGTTAGTTTTTTATACCGCAAATGAGATGCACTTTTTATAAGCAGTTCAGTTACCTATCTAGCAAAACTTATTTTTAAAATGATAATAAGGGTTTTAAGTTTCACAAGCAATTAAACAAATTATACTCTATATAAACAAATTATAAACAATAAGCCGCCACTAAGCATCCCCTTTGTTAAATACCCACGTCCTCCTGGAATGCCAGGAGGTTGCTTTACTTCACTTGAAAAGATCCATTCATGGAATTTTTTTTAACCTTCATTGGATTGAGTATAGAAGACATTTCTTTTATTACTTCTTATGTAGTCGGTAGCTGCTACTATATCAGCAATAACACAAACCAAACTAATTACCTAAAAACACAAAATTCAAACCTCAAACTCAGAAATTTATATTTATATAACAAACTAAAAGTCAAACTTCCCCACCTAACTTAACAGATTGTTAGGAGCACCAATAACTATGCATTGATAAATTCTAGAGAAGAAACACAATAATTGTGCATTGTTCAATCAATAAGAGAAATCAGGTTTGTAAAGTGCAGCAAACATTTGCAATTTACATCAAATTTCATGCATTGACATGAAATAAATACCCAGAAAAAGAATATTGCCATTGATATGTTTTAAGTTACCAATACATAGGTGGGGAAAAGAATTATCAACTCTAGAATTAGTGCATCCCAAAGTCTAAGTTCTATGATCTTTAACAATTTTCATCCCTGAAGCCTAGAGGATACAAAGTCTTAAGTTCTGTTTGATTATCTGACTTGATAAGAATCTGCAAGGTCATTGAGTCTCAGTTCTAATTACAACTATTACAGCATGACAAAGAGCTGACCTCTGAAAAATAAGGAGGTAAGAAATCTTACACGGCAAATCAAGAGTATAACAGCCAGAGCAACTTCAATGTTGTATTGCCAAAAATGTGAGAACATGATGCTATATACCTCTTACTTAAGCTTTGAACCTTTTAAATTGGAACCAAATTTCGTAGTGATTAAAAAGCAAGCTATCATGTGTATGCTTTCCCAAATACTCAAGCCCCAAACCTGTTAGCCTCTTAGTACATTCCTCACCTCCTAATCTTGAGCAGAACTTTATATTATGTGACACAAATATTCGCCCATCATAAGGTTTCAACTTGCTAGCTAACCTTTCTAGTCCAATCCAGACAAGTTTATCAGGCATGTGAAGAAACACAGCACTAGCATAAATCAAATCATACATAACTTCAGAACCAAATTTTGAAAAATCCATATTTTCTCCTCGCACAATTAAAGGTCGTTTGTGAAGAAGACCCTGAGAAGGAAGCTCATACCTAAATGCAGCCATTAGAGAAAGCTCATCCCTTTCAAGACAATGGAAGTGTTCAGGATTAAGATACCGAATAAAATGCAAGCCAACGCGTAATGTGCCACACCCAATTTCAAGCACTTGTGAACTGGGAGAAAGATGAGCTGATTCAGCTAAGAATTCAAACACATCTCGCCCACCTGCCCAGGGCTCTCCGTAGTTGCTATGGTGCTCCTCCACAAGAAGCTCACCAGGGCAAGGGAGAGCTGTATGATTGTTAGATTCTGGTTCCTCATAATGTGAGATCCCCTTGTATCTGAAAAATATCCATCAATCAATTATAAAAACTACAACTTCCCTGAAATTATCATGCACATATGGGTATAAAACATGCCGTTAAATACTTCTAGAGCACATTCAACACAAGCAGAACAAATATCATATATCACTATTTCAATCACAGAGAAATGAGAAAAATTTGAAGATTACTTATAACCAAATCAAATAGCAGACATAAAAGAAAGCAGAGATAGACAACTCAGCTCAACTCAAACGTAAAAGAATCTGTATAGTTCAAACAGAATTGCATCCACATAAATATATAAAAATCCAATCTTTTTTGAAACCCAATAACCCAAAACAAAAAAATGCAAAAAAAAAAAAGAGCTCTTACTGAATGAGATCTTGTAGTTGTTGAGCCCTAGTGCGAGGATTAATTCCTTTACGAAGAACATTATCTTGCATGTGCAATCCATTTTCACGGATCTGATCTCTAATCCATTCAATATCCTCTTTAGTCGGCGATATTCTCTCTTTAACCTCACCAAAACCGCCACCACCAACGCCACCGCCGTGTTGCAAAGGAGGAGCAGAAGCTGGGCAGTCACAGTATGATAAAGAAGACAAAAGAAAAAACAACATAATAGCTGCAACCGATGCAGAAAGAACTAGAACTGGCACTGTTATTACTATCCCTTTTTGAGTGGGGGATGATAGAATAGCCATTAGTTTCTCGCCACTTCTCTTCTTCTTCTTCGTCTTCGTCTTCTCTTCCTGTGCTTCTGAGTTCTTTTCAAGACTGCCGTTTTTACTCTTTTTGTGTGTTATTTGTTAAAATGACTGTGTCGTTTTCGATCGCCGGTTTATTTGCTTAGATTAGATTTGATTGGTATGTTTTTTATTGCCGACATAGGTCTTTATTATTCCTCTTCAAATATTAAAAAATGGCAAATTACAACTTAATTCAAAATATATGAATTTTATTCAATTTAAACCTTTACAATTTAAGTTATTACAGATTATACCATTTCTTGGGTTTTTGACTGTAAAACCCTAACTTCATCGTCGTCCATAACCATAATCCAAAAAGCTATGCATTCTCCGAGATTTCTAACCGCCATTTCCAAGCAAAACTCCAAATTGTTCTTCTCTTTCTTCAATTCCTCTGGCTACTGTTACAATAACAATTACCTATCTCCATCACAGCACCGCTTGATTTCTTCCACCACTCCTGTAGCCTCATGGATGGACACGATCAAAGGAGCCTTCACTGGCAAAAAAGAGGAGTCTAATGTGTCTAAAGAATCTGTGGAGGCATTCACTCTACTTTGTAAGTATTAATATTACTTGTCAAATTGTTAAAGCTTTAATCTTTTTCGTTGTAATTATTGATTAGTGGAAGTTTTGTTTGTTCCCCAAATCTGATTTTTTATTTTAGATTTTGCTGATGCGTTGAAGAATGCAAGGAGAGTTGGGTCATTCAAGCAATTTATTGTGGGTAGAAGCAGTAAAGCTACATTTGCTGATGCTTTTGAAAAAATGGAGGGGATTGTTAGATATCTTCATGGGTTTGATCCTACTGGGGAGGTTAATTTGTTTCAAATTAGTTGTCTTTAATCTTTATTGTCTGCGAATTTCAAGAAGTTTCTTGTTTGTGGTTTTCCTGAATCCTGATTATGATTTTAGGTTCTTGATTTATAGAAAATTCAAACTAGTCAAAAGCAAGAAGCTGCAAAGCACTGTAATTGCACGGTAGCGGACGTTGAGAAGGTACTTGCACAGTTTACATGGGCCAGAGAAGCACAAAAGAAATTACTCAAGTTAAAGGAAGAAGGGAAACCTGTACCAAATAACATGGGCGAGGTACTAATTTCTGCTTTTGTTCCATGATTTTGAAATAGCAATGCATTTCTATGTTTGAATTAGGATGGTTAATTCTTGTCTGATGTCTCTGATCAGTTTCGTGGGGTGATGATTTACCTATTTAGTGTTACTTAAAAACTGCAGTGCCTTCCTCAATTCTCTACTGCTGAAAAATATGCATTGTTTGAGGATAGATTTTTTCTAGCCATTGTGTACTGGTTGGTGTATTTATAATTTGTTAGGTTGTCTCGTTTTGATTACTTCTTCCGTGGATAGTCGTTGACCTTGATCTTTATTAGAGACTAGTATTTGTAAATGGTTTATCTCCCTATTTATTCACCTGAGTTGAACCTTTTGGAATCAGAAATTTGTTTTTTTATGCCCTGGGAATTTAGCTCAAGTTTTTTTTTTTTTTTTACTTAGCATAGCCTTTCCCTCTGTTCCTTTTTTTGGGGGAAAAGCAATGCAAAATTTTGACATGCATGATTAGATATGTGATAGTATTGGTCTATAGGTTGTTATTGTTTTCTAGTTGATTGATCCAACAATTGGGCTTAGTTTATTTAAGTTTCTTCTTATGCATATGATTTGGCCAATTTTCTGATGACGAAATATTTTCTGCTCTTTCCAACTCTGGTCTGTCTATGTTATATATAGATACAAAAGATGATGGGGTCAACACCTATGGAACTTGCACGGTCTAATTTAGCTAAGAGCGGGCAGTTAAGCAGAAATGCCCTATGCCCATGTGGTTCCAAGAAGAGATACAAATGGTAATTTTGATGCTTCTGATTTCTATGCAATTTAGCTGTATTTGCTAGATTTTCATTGTTCTTGTTGTGTAGGAGATAAACACCATTGGTGTAAATTATGAATTTCCTGACAAATACTTGCATTGCATATGTTTGATGGTTTCACTTTCTATCTAGCATTGCTACAATTATGGTTTTCTTTTTTGTTTCATACCTTTATTATTCTTTTTTCTTTCTGGGAACTCTGAAATATTGAGCTTTATTTGAATATAATCAAAGAATTCCTGATTGACTCTGCTGTCTAGTTGAATTGACTTCTTTAAGTGTTGCTTCTCAGACAAGCAATAGTTGCTAGATTTCATTTGCCAAGATTCTTTCAGCATGTGCTTTTTCAAAACTTGGTCTTCTTTGTGTCTTTCCTAGCAGGAACAAGATTGAAAAATATAACATTACCATTTCTTTCTTGTTAAATAATATTTGTGCTGGTTTATTAAAATAGTTTTGCATGTACAAGTTTGGATGCCCTTGTTTCTCATTCAAGTTGACTAACTCATTTATACGATGAAGGTGCTGCGGAAAGGATTCAAAAGTGTAAGAAGAAGGTTGGAGAAATGCTTTGCTATCTCACTGAGCACCTGCTTCTTTGGATTGAGTTTTGCATACACGAGTTTTCCAGCGAATTCGTTAGCTTTACCATACCTTGAGGCACAAGTTCATTTATTCTAATGTTCAGGATATGATACCTCTAGGGAATGTAAAATTGCGGCATAGACTGAATTTTAATCCTTATGCTGCTGCGGCTAAGGATTTTATTTTTTTATGGACATGAAAATAAAATATCAGTAAACAGTTTCGATGCTTATACACTGCTACCTGCATTCCTTCTGGTATCAATAAACAGTTTTTATTGACAACTGCTACCAATTTTTGATATCTGAATTGTTCATCTTATTGGAAGTGCTTCTCTGGATGGATTCCTGAGGAATCAAGCAGCACTTAGCTAAGTGGAAATAAAACTGAAATGTCATATTCAAATCTTTAGAAGATTCTACAATGGGGAATCTTATATGAAGCACAAGCTGACCTGTGTTTGTGTGAAACACAAGGTTGATTAGTCTATTGGTACCTACCTTTATTCTTAAATTAGTTTACAAATTAGCATGTAATCAAACATTGATTGAAAAGAGAGACATTAATGGATTTCACTGTCTTGAGAGATTAAAATTAATTAGGTACATTTCAAATAATGCTTACATTTGGATAAATTACTATATATCTGCCCTTATTAAATTCAATAGTTGTGGAAAAATTTCTTTAGGGTATCTCCACTATTCCCTTTTCTAATTCTTATACTCTAAAGATTCAAGTCTTGTAACAAGCTCTTCTTCTTCCATCCTTATCCCATTCTAATACAAATGAACTTGAAAACTCCTTATAAATACTGTCATTAGTCCTTAATTTTCCAAATTAAAACAAAATAAGCAACATCAACAATAATTCTCCAAGATGGTGAAGCTTTTTACCTTCTACTTCTTGCTTCTCCTCCTCATCTTTCCCAAAGGTAAATAAATTCTTCTGTTTTTAGTCTATAAATGTAAATATATAATAATGAAATTTAAAAATAAATATGGATTTGCAGATGGGAAATCTGTGATGAAGACAGAAGCAAAAAAGGATTGCCACAAAGTATGGGACTGCAGAGGAGGTAACAGTTGCTGGGAAGATTGCAAGAACAAATACAATGGAATGGGTCTATGTGATTTGTACACTGCACCTTCTGTTCCTAAACAGTGCTTTTGTGCATATAAGTGTTGATTAACTAAATTTAAGGCTTCTAATTTTGAACTTTAACTTATTTTTGATGTTATTATGTAAAAAATTCTCAATTTACATGTTAAGGTAAGTTGTTCAATAATAATAAAAAGAATTTCAATATTAATAATGCATTACATGCCAAAATATAATTTATTGATTGAAGTTATAATTTTGCGGGAAGTGCAAAGTTCAAATTCCCTAATTATTATTTTTTAATTAATTAAATCCCCTAATTCCAATACTCATACAAAAGATAATTATAGAATTTAAAATGTAAATTAATATTGTATTCCTACCAGTTAAAAGCTGAATAATTATTTTTGCTATTTTATTATGAATTAACGAAAAAGATTTGGCAAAAAAAAAAAAAAAAACCGTTGGCATAACATTCCTGTCATGGGCCAGTCAACGGGTCAACAGTATAGTAAGTGGGCTAAGTTGTTTTGTTTGTAGTACAATTTGAAGTGCATGACTTCCTTATGAAGTTGTTTCTTCTTCTTTTCTTGGCATTAGCATTTCATGGACAGGACTTGAACAGTTTGCTCTGCTTTACTTTCCATAACATATGTATAGAAGCAAATGCCTTTTACATGAACTGAAGAAGAAGAAGACTCTTTTAAAATTTTTCTTCACTCTTCGCGAAAATCTCAGCAGCCAGCCTAAATTTGGAGTACCCTTGTTGTTCTGATCAAAGGTTAGAGTTCGTCACCTCTTGTTTTGGATCAAAGATTTTGGTGAATTCGGTTTCTATTTATTTAGCGGTTGTATGGATTTTTTCATTTTGTAGTTCATTGTATGAGAATCCTTTAATATCTAGTTAATGCCATCTTTCTTTGATGCATATCAGAATTTCAGGTGCAGTGATTATGGATTCAGTTAAAAAGGATAATTGGGATGATGAATATTCTGTGATTGGGGAGAAGGATGAGATTGGTTTCATCGATTTCGAGGATGATAAATCTGTTGTTAATTGTGGTTTAGATGAACAATTACCAGTTGTTATATCTGTCCCATTTCCTTTTATAAGAGGGAAACCTCAATCTATTAATGTTGGCGAAACTTCAAAATGCTCAGTTACCATTTCAAACACCATTAATGAACCTGTGGAGCTTTGGGGGATTAGGATATTCTGCTCAAATCCTACAGATTCATTCACTCTGTCCCTTATAGAGCCTCCCCCAGCCGGCAGCTCTAAGGCGGGTAATATTGGTGGATTCTTGGAATCATATTCTCTTCAGGATAGAGTACTTCAGGCTCATCAAACACTGATTATTTGGTTATCTTGCAAACCAAAGGAAATGGGGTTGCATACATCTGTATTGTATTTTGATGTTGGCGATGATAGGATTGAACGTGTTGTTTTTCTATTAGCTGAAGATAAGGTCTCTCAGTCTCTGAGTCCTAACAAGCCTTATTCAACAACTCCAAGGAAAAAACAGCTTGCCATGGATGAACATGCATTTTCCTCTCGCACCATCAAGTCTTTTCCTTCTAAGGCAGTGGGCCAAGGAATTAAATTTAGGCTTCCTGAATTTCCAATACCTACAGAAACAAGGGTGATATTAGAGAACAATCAAGTACCTGATGTTCTGGTGGAAGGTCTAAAGATGAAGAACTATGCTGCTTTCTTCAGTACATTGCTCATAATGGAAGAGCTACATTTAGAGGTCACTTTTATTGTTTAGCCAATTAAGCTAATTATGATGCTTTTCTTTGACATTGTCTAAAACTGATTGTTTTGTTTCAGAAAGAAATGCGGTGTCATGACTTGGAGAATGTGAAAATGAGAAAGAAAGGGCCTCAACTTTTGGCCCTTGAGGTCCCAGGGCTTGCTGAGAGAAGACCTTCACTTGTACAAGGTGATTATGTTTTTGTGAAGCTTGCCTCTAACCGGGCATGTGATAGCAATGTGTACAAGGTTAGTTCCTCATTTTGAAAGAATATGCTATATTGCCAAAGTATTATACATCGTAAATTGTATCAAACATTTATGAACCTGTCTGTCTTGTGTGCACTATGAAGTATGCTAACTTATTGACTAGTACATATGAACTTAGGATGGCAAAATAATTCTCTTCTATGCTTTTGATATGTCCATTTTGCAAATTGGAACTGCTTTATTATGATTGCAATGAAAACGATATAATCATTATTTTTCAGGGACAAATTTATATTGTCCAAGCTGATGAAGTGCTTCTGAAATTCACTAAGGATCTTCATACGCATCACTGTAATGAGAATTTATATAATGTTCGATTTACATATAATAGAGTGAATATAAGGAGGTTATATCTAGCAGTTGAAGCAGCTGAGAACTTGGAGCTTGATATTCTCTTTCCATGTAAATCAACCAAAAGGACATTGTCAGAGACAGCAACATTTGTACCTTTTACTAGCGGTCTCAATGCAGAGCAGTTGCATTCTGTACAAATGATCCTGAGTTGTAAAGGTGCTCCTCCTTATGTAATTTATGGGCCTCCAGGGACTGGTAAAACAAAGACAATAGTAGAAGCCATATTACAAATATATGCAACAAGAAAGGATGGTAGAATTCTGGTATGTGCAGCTTCAAATAGTGCAGCAGATCATATATTGGAAAAACTTATTAGCCATGAGGTTGCTGAAGTTAAAGAGAACGAAATTTTTAGGCTAAATGCCTCAAGCCGGCCATACGAAGATCTTCAACCTGATCATATTCACTTTTGCTATTTCGAAGAGTCAATTTTCAGATGCCCTCCACTCAAGGCCTTATTACAATTTAGAATAATCATTTGTACATATACAAGTTCTTCACTACTCTATGCAGAAGGTATAGGCTGCGGCTTCTCTCATATTTTCTTGGATGAGTCCGGGCAAGCTTCAGAGCCTGAAAGTATGGTGTCTATATCGAAGCTTTGTCAGAAGGAAACCGTTGTTGTTCTTGCAGGTGATCCTAAGCAACTTGGTCCTGTGGTATATTCAAAAAAAGCCGAGGCATCTGGATTAGGAAAGTCCTATCTCCAAAGGCTGTTTGAATGTGAACTTTATCAAAATGAAGAAGAAGGTTTTGTTACAAAACTAGTAAGGAACTATAGATGCCACCCTGCAATTCTACACCTCCCTTCTAAGCTTTTCTACAACAGTGAGTTGCTTGCATGCAAAGAAGACACTTGCCCCTCAATAAATTTTGACATGGATTTTCTCTCTAGAAAAGACTTTCCTGTTCAGTTCATCGGCATTCAAGGCTGTGATGAGCGAGAAGGAAATAACCCTTCATGGTTTAATAGAATTGAAGCAAGCAAGGTTGTTGATATTATAAAAAAGCTGAGAGAAAATACTGATCTGAAGGAGACAGATATTGGGGTAATAACACCTTATAGACAGCAGGTTTTGAAGATCAGAAAAATATTCGAAACTTGGGAAATGTCTGATGTTAAAGTTGGAAGTGTTGAACAATTTCAAGGACAAGAAAGAGAGGTGATTATTATATCTTCTGTGAGATCAACAGTTAAGCACAACAACTTCGACAGAATTTACTCTCTGGGTTTTCTAAGCAATCCGAGGCGGTTTAACGTTGCGATCACTCGTGCAAGATCCTTGCTTATTATTGTTGGAAATCCACACATTATCAGCAAGGTACTCACATGATCGTCTTCTGTTACTACAAAGTCAATATGCACGTCTTTTCTCTAAAAAGGGCCTTAATTTCTTGATTTCTCAATTTACAAGCAACAAAATTCAGTTAAATTGAATTACAAAAACTTGGTTTTTGAAGAGTAAAATAACTGATTCACACTTACAATTCCAAAATGTTATAATACATTTCAACCGAAGTAAGTTGAATTTCTTGGTTTTGCAGGATCCTTACTGGGAGGAGCTTTTATGGTATTGTGTGGATAATAATTCCTACCAAGGCTGCCCTCTTCCTGAAAGGCAGACTAGTATTTCCTCATTTGAGACTAAAGACTAGCTGTAATAGGGAGAATAATCTGAAATAGGTTCTTGAAATTAGTTAGAACTTGATATTTTGTACTGAATACTGATAGGTTTCAATTTGCAACGGAATTGTTCTGTGTTATAAAAAACTGATTTAATCCCATATCGGAAGCATAAGCAGTTGGAAACATGGCTGAGTAGGATAAATAAAGGCTCAGACCGACGTAGAAACATACTTACCTGGACGGGGTCAATGGGTGATCAAGAAGGCCCATGGCCTAGGTCAGTGACCTTCATTGCACTTAGGAGGGGTGCTGGTCTAAGGTCTTCCCAAAGTGGAAGAGCCTACGTCGTAATTTGTGGCAGTGGGGGCCTGCGTTCGCGCGGCCCCTATCAATTCATATCTAAACTTTGTCTGCTGGGGATAGATTTTCGAATTGGGCTAAGTACTCCTAAGTCTGTGTTGAAGACAACGTATGCCCAATGTGATTATATTAAATAAAATTACTCTGGCAACTTTAATAGAAAAAAATTAAAAAGCAACGGTAAACTCACTCATAAAAATAAAAAACAAAATTAAATTGGGAAAATTATATTTTTTTATTTGGAGATTGACATATTAGAGTTTTTTTTTTTTTTTAATATTCGTGACATATTAGAACGTCAAATATTTTGATTAATCACTAATTTACCCTTAGTAGTAAGTATTCCTTTTTCTTTCTGTTTTCAATAATTAGACAGAGACCTTATTATTCTTCTCTTGTGCAGCTTCATCATAGTAATTAGTGACCCACAATCAAGTCTTATACAATAATCTTTTTGAACAAACAAATGAAGATAAACAACCACAAATTAAATCCCTCTAATTTTCAAAACTGAAATCATGTTTACATACTTAAAACTCGAGCAAAACTGAAAACGCACAAACCGGATTTTCTAGAATTCATTTTGAACCACAAACAGAATATAATTTCAAATATCAAAAAAAAAAAAAAAAAAAAAACATAATATGTCAAACTACATAAATAAAAATATAATTTTTCCAATTAATTTCACTAACCAATTTCATATTTTTATAGATGCCTGTAAAAGTAGTGGTATTTTTTCATGTACATGTAAACATTTTCAGTAAAAAAAAAAAAAAACATTTTATGATCTTGTAAGGTATAGAAATAGTAAATATATTATGGTCGGTGGAGTAACCCTGAATGTTTTAAGCAATTTGTAAATATATATAAGCAATTTGAAGCATGTGCAAAAACATTCTGATATTTAGCATGGCTGGAAGTGCGTTCCAAATTTTACCAAATCGAGTTGAATTAGTTTAATTGTTGGTTCTTCATTTCTATTGTATAATGCTGAAACTGGATGGGAAAATTATAATACATAAGGAGTTGAAAATTTAATTAGCAAATTACCTGAAACGTAAATTTACTATAATGACAAGGTAATTGCAGGATAGAATATGTATAACCCATCATCAAAGTGAAACATAAACAAATAATAGAAGACTTCTCTCAAACAAAGCAAAATATCTTTAAAATTAATCAGGGCAGCCAAAATTCTACAAAAATTGAATAAGCAAGAAAACAAAAGCGTCGTAAATTATATGTATACAAAAATTTATAGATTCGTTCATTGTTGAATCTAATCTAATTCCTCTTACCTCCTCGGCTCTTCCTAGATGAAACTACAGTCCATCCATCTTCCCCTTGAGCCTGCTTATTGCTCGGCGCTTCTTGCATCTTCACTTCATTCGAGTTTGATTGAAATTTTGGTGCGTCAACCATCATGTTTGATTTGTCATCCATGTCATCATCCTCACTGTCCTCGTCTTCGTCGTCATCATCTGCTGCCTAACAAAGTGTACAAAAGTAAAATTAGAAGGGAGTAACTGAAATCATTTTCCTTTTAATCCCAGCACAATCTGCTACAAAAGGGAAATCTTTCTGTAATGATTGTTCTTTACGCAGGTATAGCTAAAAGATACAAGTTTAGCTAAAGTGTTTACTGTATTAGCAGCAGCATTAGAGCATCATTTAATTTTTACGCATAAATTGAAACTATAATTTACCTGTCTAACATGTTGATGAGTTCCTGTTACAGGACCTGCTTGCCTTAACTTTTCAATGGAATCAAAATTACCTTCCAAACAATCTTCATGCATAATCATTAATTTTTCTGCAACCTGTATAGGGTCATAGGAAATGCAAAATAGTATAAGATACCAGATGAAATTGCATCCACAACTTCCAAAATAGCTGCACCAGTGAAGGCCTAGTATGATAAGCCAGCAAATAGACAACAGCAATGAGGCATGGTTACAAACATAGAAGTAAACTTTCCACAATTTTGATCAATTAACATGATTAACCCTCATTAACTGATATGTTTACATTTAAACGAGTTGATAGCTATGGTTACTCATTCCTCATTAGCATCCTTAAATGATACATATTTGCAAATATACAGTTGATAGCTATGGTTACTCATTCCTGATCCGCCTCGTTAATGATATATTTGCATTTATACTCGTTGATAGTTATGCTTACTCAATCCTAGACATTATTATGATTATACAAGGTCAAGACAACAATTTTGCTATATTGTATGCAACATACCTCCTCGACGCTTCCATCTTCAATCATGGTATTCAGAGAAAGCATTCCTTCATCCAATAGATTCTCCAACTCATCAATATAAAGTGGCTCTGGTAGAGGGATGAAGAAAGAAGAAAAAAAAGTTGGAACTCAAAGTCACAACATATATTCAAAGTCAATAGAGAATTAGAATTAGACACCACTGATGAAAATATATTCAAACTCAAGAACTTAAAAACTGGGATTTTGAAATCAAAAGTCCATCAACATGAAGACGATGTTCCAAAAGTAAATTCACCAAGCATAAACATCGCCTTCAGTGAGTCCATCAAAACCCTTGATTTTAGACTAATGGGACTATGCATACTTAAATTGAAGGCAAAATAAAAATCAAATAATTACTAAATCAACACACAAAACCCATTTAAATATATTAAAGAGGGCAAGCGGTAGGAAAGAGAACAGCAAGCTTTATAGTTAATTGGAGTTCAAAGACATTCTTAAAAAAAAAAAAAAAAAATTGGAGCTCGAAAACAGTAATTAAGTATGACACAT
This sequence comes from Croton setiger, assembly GCA_948099555.1. Taxonomy (NCBI): domain Eukaryota; kingdom Viridiplantae; phylum Streptophyta; class Magnoliopsida; order Malpighiales; family Euphorbiaceae; genus Croton; species Croton setiger. Next base: position 74,151 of record CANUEY010355182.1, read on the forward strand.
AAATTTGAAGTTCCCATATAAAAAGTTAGCAAGTTAAATCAAGTCGAAAGGATGTCAGTTTCAGCCAAACAACTGATCGTGGCAAAAACTTCAAATGCAAGAGTTGAGATTAGCAGGGTTGAACTTTGAAAGCCAGTTACCTTTTGTCTGAGTAAACCAGGATAAGATATTGGAGCCGAGCTGATTAGCCAATTGGCCAGAGCCACGGCCACCCCACTCATTCTCAATGGCAAGTTGCAGAGCTGACCATCTAGAGAGAACCAGAAATATGCCTTCTTGAAATATTGGAAGTGACTCAGCTGATAGCTGTTTTATTGGTCCACTTTGGCGACTTGTACTTCCATTCATGTTGCTACTTATGGTTCAAAATACACTCTGCTTTTAAGTTTGTAAAAAGAAAAAGGACAATTCGCCCCAAAATTTATAGGCTTCTCTGAGTTATACTTCTAGGTGCTCTGTTTCATTGAAATAAAAAGATAAGAAAAGACAGATCATGGATTAATTCAACTCATGCTATTCAATGTTTAAACTTCTTATCAAAGTTTCAAGAGTTTCTCTAATTCATTGAATTTGACTGTACATGGCAACCTACATAAACCCATATCATGTTGCATTTTAATCTAAGTAAAACAGAATGCAATTTCAAGTTTTCAAAGAAAATTGCTTAGTGATTCTATCAAGTTAATTCAGTATTGCCTGATAATTAAACAGAATAATTACAAAATTAAGAAAAAGGTATGATTTTTTCAATTCAGCACAAGCAGGCAATTCAACATCAGAGATTTAATCCTACAATGGTAACTTGGAATTTTTTTTTTGTTAATGTAATTAATCTTAATTCAGGAAGGAGGCAGGGAAAACAATGTAAAACGAAAGGTGTTCACTTTCCAGTTTTACAACCGTGAATGATTTGATCGATTCCACTTTCAAACTCAAAATCAGCAAAAAGCAACGGAAAACTTTCAACAACTAACTGAACCAGAAATCTTTGCAATTTACATAAAAGAGAAGAGTACCTGGAAATCCTGGAAGTCGACTTCTGAAAAAACGGCAATAGGCGAATAGCGCAGCCGAGTAGTGAAGGGCAGCGGAGGTGCGGATAGGTTAAAAGAGGTTGGGAAACACTTGGATTGGAACCAAAAAGTTTAGGTTTAGAGGAAACGGCGCTGATTTGTTGTTGCGACTCGAACCAAGCTGGTGCAACCACAAAAGCATTGAACACCCCTATAAATACTCATAATTAATTATATTCAAATCCACCTATAATAAGGAATATTATTTCAATTACTAATGAAATTCAAATCCAATTCTAATATAGAATTATATTTTTATTATTAATTGATGAAATTTAAAATTAATTTTAATAATAAATTTTATTGTTATTATTAATTAATTGAATCCATATTATATTTTAATAAAAATTTTATAAAATTATTCATAATTAATCAATTATATTCAAGAAATATTATTTAATAAATTAATTAGTTAAATTAAATTATAAATATTTATTTACTAATCAATTAAATAGAAATTATATTCTAATATTATTTTATTACAAATATAATTAATTAAAACAAATTGTTTTAGTATTTCTCTATAATTAATTTTACATACAGATACTAAATATAATTAATTAAAAATTTAAAATATTATATAATTAAATAAAATGAGTCTAAATGAGTGCAATGTATATTAAAGAAAACTAGTTCATTTAAAAATTTTTATAATTGGTTTATTTTACAAACGTCAATACACTATTATTTTAATAAGAATTTATACAATTTTTTTTAAAAAAAATAAAAATAAACCAACTATAAACGATTTTAAACAGTGTGAATTGTATAAATTTAGAAAAATTTATTTTAAAAATTATGATATAGTTTATTTTTATTATAGCCTCTATAAAATTACATTCTAGCCCTTAAAATTTTTAGAATTTCATTTTAACCCTTTGAAAATTTATGCCATCGTTTTAAAATTTATTTATACTACTATGTTAAGTATGCTTGATATGCTTGACTATACAAATATAAAATTTGAATTTAATGTTATTATTAGTTATAATATGCATTTGATATCTGAACATAGTAAGTAGAATTATATTTTTCTTAATTTTCACAAGTATTTTATATATATATATATATATATATATATGTATGTATGTATGTATGTATTGTATGTATGTATGTATGTATGTTTTAAATTGAATAAACTCTATTTAGCAATATGGTAATTGGTTGAGGCAATGGAAAAAATACAAACCAATAAAGACCGAGTCATAAAAATCTAAATTAAAAATTATCTAAAAATCTAATGGAAATAAGCACTTCACCTGAAAATAACCGTGTCTCCATTTTCCTCTCCACGTCTAATTGCATGTCCCATGCAAGTATAAAAAACGTCCTTACCTTCTTCTTCAAAAGGATCCCTAATTCATTCAATAATTCTCAAATAATAATAATAAGAAGAAGGAGAATAATAATAATAATAAAGAAACCAATATGAGTCAACAACAGCTTGAAAGGCCTCAAGAAAAGGACGTAGCAGAGAATAAAATTAATGATAATAATAATGATATTGTTATTAATATGAGCAGCGGCGAGCATGAGCATGATTTGGATGGAAAGCGTTTGGTTAAAGAATCAATCGTTGGACAAATGCAAATAGCTGGCCAATATACTCAAAGAGCTCCGGTTCAGGTATTGACTCCGGCATTGTCGTTTCCACAAACCGGTAACGGACGTGGTGGAATCACCATTGGTGAAGCTCTTGAAGCTACTGCACTTACTGCTGGACAGAAACCTGTTGAATGGAGCGATGCTGCTGCTATTCAGGCTGCTGAAGTTAGAGCCACTGGTCGGACCACTATTAGTCCCGGTGGAGTTGCCGCCGCCGCTCAATCTGCTGCAACCCTTAATGCTAGGGCTACAAGAGATGAGGACAAGACAAAACTGGCTGATATTCTTGCGGTATACTTCTACATAACATTTTTATATAAAACGCATGTTTGGACAATTTATTATTTGTTCTTTTTTTGTTTTAACAATGTTATTGATGAAAAAAACAAATTGTAAATATAATTTTAGGATGCAACTTCGAAGTTGCCGGCGGATAGGCCCGCGACGAGGAAAGATGCAGAAGGAGTGACTGGAGCAGAAATGAGAAATGATCCATTCCTGACAACACATCCAGCAGGAGTGGCAGCATCTATCGCAGCAGCTGCAAGGCTTAACCAGCAAAACGCTTTCAAATAGTTCAAAAGAACTTCCAATTAGGGTTTTTGATTTTACCGAGTCTCCTTCTCAATTTCTAAAAATGTTAATGTTTTGAAATTGAAGTAAATTGGATAGACTTAAGAGTATGTTGCATACGTATATATGTATATGAATATCATGGGTAAAAAGAAAGAACATATAAGTTTTCTTTTACCACCCATTTTGTATCTAAATGTGAAAAGTACAGAATTATGTTATTATTTCAATCAAAGTACATAATTATTTTTACTTCAATAACAATTTCTATAAATCTTCTAATTTTCATGTTCAATTCTGATAATAAGATCTTGTAGGTTTGATAACCAAATTAACTTGTCCAACCAGACTCGTTTCATTAGACTACCATTTATAGTTTGACTCTAATACAGAGTCTAAGATGAAAATTCATGAGAATATAACCCAAGATTCAATACAATGCTAGTAATATCAATCCGACGACGTAATAACAGGCCCCTTCTCAGCGAATTAGTCATTAACAGGGCAAAAGAATGCAAACCAAAATTCATGGGTACAAATATTTCTTTACAGATAAGCCGCCAATGAATTTTATGCTACTGATGAGCAACCAATACGATTGAAATCAATTTATTTCAACACCATTGATAGAGCCATCATGATAGAAGAAATTAAAACTTGGCTCTACCGTTCTCATCCAAGACCAATACAACAAAATCATATAATGCACAAAATCTACATAATACAACACAAAAAATGGACGACAAAAAATTATATATTTGCTCTCCTAAGTTATCTATAAACAAGGAAACCCATGAGAATCAATTTCGCCACGCTCCCTTCTTTCTCTTGCATCAACCTCCAATACTTAACTTGTCAAGTGCCAGTTGTTTAGTGATGAGATTTAGCAGGACTTGCACCAACTCTCTCACTCTTGCTTCGCTGCCATCAAAGTATGCATTATATGAAATGTGTTAGCAAATAATTTAGGCTCAATTAACATTTTTGCAAACAGCAAATTTTGGGCCAAAAGAAAAAGGTGCGACAACTTTTGGGCAAAAAACAGCAAATTTTTCTTGATGCTGAATTTGACTCAACAAGGTATCTTGAAAGACCCCAAACCAGAGTAGGTTAGTCTACAACTAAAGAAGGGTCCAATATGCATCCAACCTTTTAAGTAGTTCTAGCATCAATCGTGTTACTACCTGCAGAACACCACTCACCTATTTTTAAAGGATATGGTCGTCCCAATAAAAAATTTATTAGAACAAGATATTACCAAACTCATGGCAATGAATCTCACCTTGTTGTTACAAGATTACAGAAACTGGGAAATAGAACGAGTAGATGTGGACGCTTGTTGTGATCCCCGTCTTCTAGGGTGCTTCTCAAATTAGAATGCAAGGGAAGAACAGATGCTGTATCTGGATGTATTGTTAGATTGGCCAGTTCTTGGAGGATGTAGAAAATTTCTTCAAGCCTTACTGTTGGTAAGGGATGTTCACCTGCAAAGAATTTGTGAAGTTCCAAATTAAGATGAGATTGATGCTTCCACTGATTGGTAAATTTCATGATAGAAGCCACATACCTGAATCCTTCTCATCGATCAGAAATCTGTTAAAGATGTGTTCGCATCTAGTTACAAGAACCATGATTGAGATTCTGCTGACCTCAGATCTTGTCGAGTTATTGTTCGCTTCATTGTTGTAACTGAAAAGGTTTTTTATTCAATAAAAAAATATTTGACAATAAAGATAGTACGTCCAAGGAATTTGGTCATTATAACAGATTTATCAATCCATGACTCATTCCTTCACGTATTATTATATGGAAGAGAAATTGCTTAATGGAGTAATTATCAAATGTAATAGTAGTGTAATAAATTCTGGTTGACAGCAATAACTAGTTGCTTTTGCTTAATGTGTTTACTTGTTGTAAGGACAATATTTGTATTAGCTTAGGATAAGATAACAGCTTGAACCTTCAGGTTTCTCTAAGTACATAAAGAGAGGAAAAGATTTTGGAGAACACATTTTTTCTGTATTTTCTAGGCAGGACCTTGGCTGCTAAGTGTATATTATGTCCTTCAGAAGAAAAAAAAAAAAATCCAATAAGCAAACAAGAAAAAGTGAAACGAGCCTACTAACTTTTACCTGCTCAAGAAAAATAATTTCTGCAGGCAAGCAAGAGAAAATCTGCTACAGTGAAATGGCATAAGTTCCACAGTCTCAAGTGGCAAAGTGCATGTGCGTGATGCACATCGATCCATAGTGGCAACTAGTCTCCTCAGAATCTGCCATATCAGAAACATAATTAGAAAAGCAAGTAGTAGTCTAGCATCAGAGCATGTGAAGAAATCTTTGAAGGGTAAAGGCCACAGAACTAATTGACATGTGATAAATAACACAACTAGCATCAAGCAGTTTTCCACTAATGATAACTATCACATATATCATGTGATCTGGATCGTTGAAGTGCTGTTAGAAATGCAAAGCAAAGTCAGCCCAATGTATAAGAAATATAATAGCTTTGGAAGATTTAAAATTTTGTACATAACCTAGACAAACCCAATAAATCAGATGCATGAAAATACACAAAATCATGGTTTGGCACCTTTGGGTTCTGACATAAACCCAAATTTGCTAGGAAATTAATATATTGTTGAGTGCAATACGGGAGAGATCCCACCAATTCCCATATCTAACTTTCTTTCAGTTTTTTTCATCCATGACTCAAGATGAGTACAGTACATCAAATCAATATACCAACTTCCAAAAACAACTTTCATGATTAATGATTGCTGAAGATGATCTGTTGATCTGTGCGTAAATAGATATGCTATCTACGTAAGCCAAGTTGATAACAGCAAACACACACAGGTAGGAGAATTACATCAACAGGAGCATCTATTGGTGATTTAAGGATCTTATCACCCAAAATGTGCAAGATAGTCATCTCCAGTGCTTCATCAGCCTTGCGTGCTGCAGCTGAAAGCGAGTTGGATGGGATGGCACGCCCACAATAACCCACAAGGAATATTTCATAAATATCTGCCACTTCTTTCCACACGCGCATTCTAGCAGGTCTACTAATTTTGGGATCAGGTCCAGAGTCAACAGTAGACTTGCAAAACTCATCAACAAGAACACGGTTGAAGCCTTCAACGGCCAATCGCCAAAGTGACCCATCTGGATTTTCTCTTCTTGTTGTCATACACCTACAGGATAAACTCAATTTTGTTATCTACATTTCCAAACTTTCTTCAGACAAGCAACCCTATTTTTTTTCTGGCTTTTCTGATTTCGAATTAAATCATATCAGTTATCTAACATTCATGTGGCTTATGATTCTATAATATTGGGTATACAGGCTCTAATTAACTGCATTCCATTCTGAAATCAAGTACTCATGGAAGAAATGGCAGAAAACATTTAATATATGTTAATAGAGATGATGTCTTATGTCATAATAATATAATATATTGATCCTTGTATTTTTATTGCGTGCAAAATATTGCAGATGAGAGCAAAGCTAATGTTTGAAAGTTCATATGCATTTTCTCCAAACAGGACTGCATTCATGACAACTGACAACATAAATGCATGGCCAGTGATGCAGTGAAAAACCATTACCTGCCAAGACTTTGAATGATTTCTGGAAACAAATTATATTTTTCAACTGCTGGAGCCTGTAGGAAAAGATCTATTATCACAGGAACAAGCTTTTCTGCAAACACATAACTTGACATCCCACTAAATAAACTTGTGGTTGATTCAGATCCCTGGTGAGTATCTTCAGCTTCTTTTGGCAAAAAGGAAGCTGTACCATTGGGTGTTTCTTTTTTTCCTTTACCTATTAAAGCAATTTTTGTGTATGAACATTATTTTTACCTTAATGGAAGTCTGGATAATGGATAGCTGGTAAGTAACATACCTGGAATGTTATCGCTAATGCTGACTCGCATAACCTCACCATTCTCATTTTCCAAAGAAGAATCTGATCTTGGTAGGTATTGCAAAAGCTCTCTAAGAAGTACTAGCCACATTGAAGAGATATGCTCAGCTGGTTGTAATAGTGGTAAAATTTCTAATATAGCACGCAGCAAAGGTGGAGCATGTCCCTAAATGAAAGTGGCAACAATTTCATTAGACAGTTGAACATAAGCTAGGAAAGAAGAAAACGTTTGAGATAGAAAAGTATACTTACAAATTCACTTTCGAAGTTGTTATTAGCAGCTATAGTTTGTTTAATTGCCAAATCTACAATTGCAATCAACTGAGAGAACATCTGATCATCAAACATCCTTTTTGCTTGCACATACAGTTCACCTGCCAGAAGTTTGAGGAAATCCAAAAAAATTATAAGCATGTAATAATGGTTCCAAATTCAGCTGCACAACTAATTTAATAAAGAAAATTTCATTAGCATTATGTTAATCACTGAGAAGTTGTCTAATTAGACATTACAATTACATGGGGAGGATATGAATAGTAACTAATGCTAAAATGATATTGGTTAGGTGACTGTTATCTATGCTCAATGACATCTTAAGTCTTCTGAAAAAACATTTCAGGCAGAAGTAACATTACCAAGACCATGTAAAATCTCCTGCTTCACCTTGCTGGCTGCATTGCCAGTGTAGTCCGGGGATTTTTGAAGTACATGCTCGTATAAATCAAATACGGAATTCAGGTAAGGCATTGGAAAATTACCCTGACACAAGAAATCATTTTATTTGATAACAATTATACACAATTGATATTAAAAATTGTGTTATTCATCAGAATCCACTGATAATCGCATACCGTGAGATTTAAAAAGACCTCATGTGACCAACTATTTTAAGTTAAAACAGGAAATATTAACCATAGTTCTTCTGACTACGTAATTATTACCTTGAGACTGTGAGAAACAACAGTCGTCTGCAGACAATTTATAGCAGCAATAGCAACCTCTTTACTACCATTTAAAACACTGTTCTTTACAAAGAGAAGCAAGGATTCCCATCCTGAATGACCATCATGTAATACTCATAAGGATTTATCTACTACACAGCAAAAAGTAACAATGCCAGAAGGTGGTTGCTATACCTGACCAAAAATTGCTTAAGCTACTGAGAAAAGGAAAGAAAGAACGTAATAAACGTGATATTCCACCAAGGACCAGCACAAGTGTTTCATCCCATTGTTTCTGAACTGTGTTACGACTGCAAATTCACGAGGAAGAAACAACACATAAGTGACATAATACTCCTGACCAAGATAGAGAAAACTTAAACATGCACAAGCAGAGAACAAATAACATGTATACCTGTGATGGATCAACATATGGACTGCTTTGCCTCCTCGAGTTCCTAGTTCCTTTCCCTGTGATTCATCTTTTGATGATGTTGCAGCCTGCAGAAACACATAACAAGAGGCTCTTAATAAAAAAATTTGTAAAGCTTTTTTTTTTTTTTCTAGAAAACAGGCCAATTATTATAACTACCATATGAGAAGCTTGATCTAAAGCAGGAAAAACATAATTCCAAAGACAATCCTCCCACATGCTTTTTGAAAGTTTTTGCCCATGACTTCCAAGACTCTGAAAGAGTGTCCTGATAGCAGCATTTCTCACCTGGAATCCAGAACAAGTGCAAGAAGAAGTTCTGTTAAAAGAAAAAAAAATGAAATAAACATAGATGTGACAAAAAATAAAACAGTTAATTGCTTGACTATGGCTGCATCAATTCATATCCTCATCTGGGTCTAGCATAAACTTCAGTATGCGCAATGCATATAAGCAAGCACATGTAAAGGTACAACTTCCATCGATCAGACTTGCTTTTTGAACGAGCAAAGCAAGCTAAATACAACTATATGCATTGATAGTGTGAGAATTCTTAAATCCAGTCCCTGGAATATCAATAAATATTAACTCCAGGAGGATATTGTATCATTTAGATCTGATGTGACATTTAAACATACCTTGTTGAACTCAAAGGTTACAGCTTTGCAAAACCATTGTCAAGGAGCATGTTCAAGTGAAAGTATCATCTCTCAAATTATTTATTTTAAAACATATCGCTACAACTGAAATTAATGCGAAATCTAGTTTTAGTGATAACGCCAACTGAGAATGTCCACAACCAAGGGAAAATCCATTATCAAAATAACCATAATACCTCGGGCCTAGCATCAGCTCCAAGACTTTGAAGTAATGAGAAAACTGAGAACAGCAATTTTTCTCCATCAATTATATGTTTATCGGCTACTGCAGTTTGGTTTTCATTTGATTCACCATCTGTTTGCATCAAAGTAGAATGCTCATCACGAATCCCTACAGGTTTTCACAGAACAATAGTCAATAGAAAAGATAGCTGATGAAATGACGTGGCTGCAAAAAGTAACAGGTCGCAATGGCTCTCAACTGGTTTCCTTGTCCTCTGAAGGTCCATGCAGAAGAGCCTTCGCAATAAAATCAGTAGTGGTCCATAAGAGGCCTATTGCTGTTAGACTAATATTCAACTCTGTCTTCTGGGAACTGTATGCTCCAGTGACATCTACACACCTGCAATATAAATATCAGTATTTACTACCACGATTCAAACAAACATGGCACATTATATCTTAAATTTTGCATATTCTATGTGAGTTGCTATTTATTACACATAGCAAAAGGGCCTTGACAAAAAGCAAGCATGTGAAGTATAGTGGATCTCATTTACAAATTTGCATGTCCCACAAATAACGAAGTCCAAACAAATTATATTCTGTCCAGAATCACTGTAGCACACATAAATTTACAGTCTTCACTTTATGATGCAGAAGAGATGAAAATTTCAAGACAACTTTGACTTCATTTTATTCTTTTAGGAGAGTAAAATATATGTTCTAATTATCAACACTTGGAAAATTCTAATTTGCATGAGTGCGCACACAGATATGCAAGTATATGTGTAGAAATCTCAAATATGCACATGACACATTTATTTGAAAAACATCTGTTCACAACGCATAAAATATGAAAGAAATAGATTAAGCGAATAAACAGCTAATTGGATATCTTACACGTGGAGATACTCAACGGGTATAGATGTGAGTCCATCATTCATAATGACTCGTAAGCTCTGTAGGAAAAGAGATTCATCAGATTTTATTCATGCAGAAAAGAAGCCATTATTCTTATTCAGTATTCTATCTCAAACCCATTATTGGAGTAGTGTGGAGCACATTGGGACTTAGGTTTGCAATGACTGACTGTACCCTACAGATTATATTGCCACGGAAACTACATAATGCATCTTTTAGATTCCCATTATGATGTATATAAAATTGTGTCCTCAGACATACAACATATGAAGCGAAAAGGAAGATTATAATATGAAAGAATTCCAAATTCACAAATAACACTAAGTCATAATTAACCTGGAAACCCAAAGTGACAAGATCTTTCTCTGGTGCATCAGCAACAGATCTGAAGAAGCAGCAACAGAGAACGGATCAACTAAATATACAGAATTCTAATGTAAAAGGGTGATATAGAGCAAATAATAATTCAATGCCAAACCTTAACATCTCAAGGATATTAGGCCAACTGTAATACAATTTTTCACCATGCCTCTGAAAGAGAAAATAAAATAGGAATAAAAAATATAAGAGAAGTATATGAACAATTAATAATATAAAGATAAAAATACTGCCACTTCACCTCCAGGACATGGAGAAGAATTTTCAAGGAGCCAGCACGGACATCAGCACTTTGACTGGAAAAATATAAAGCCCTAAGTGGAGATATGACAGAACACTCGAGCGATCTCAACTTTGCATGCCTAGTTTCCATCTAGAAAGAGTACAACAACAATAAGCGGCATAAACTACTTATGTCAATTCTCAATAGGCTATTCAATTGTCAGCCAGAAAGAGTAAAATTTACTGACCTCATTGAATATGCCATGTAATCTGGGTGGCATGTAAGCCTGGAACTGTTCAGAGCCTAAAACAGCACATATTGATCTATCTAATGCATCGAAGGCCATATTTCGCAAATGCTGATTAGAATTATCAGCGAGCTGAAATTACACATTCAATGTCAATCATGTAGCAGCACCAGAATTCACATTATACAGGAAAAATAAATGCAATGATTACCTCTAGAAAGTGGCCCACAACATGATCCCAGAGTGGCTCCACCCCTGCATTATGGTACAAAAATGAAGGGTGATATGTAACAAGATCCAGGTTGCTTGATTTATGAATTTTTTGCAAAGATCACATATGAACTGAAGTTATAACTTAGAGGCAAAAACTTCAGAGTAAAAAAAAAAAAATTAAAGCAGTGAAGAGTTTAGACTATGATAACATTCAAATTCACAGAGATAGTCTAGTCTAAAAGTCTACATCACTAACGCCTAAGAAACCATAAAAAAGTCCAATATGTAGATGGATGAAACCTATACAGGTTAGAAGACCTGGGAACCTTCATTACAACTATGAGAAACTTTACAATAATAGTTCATTGGCATGAGTTTTAGGAGGGAGAAATCCCATTTCAAAAGCTTTTAGCAATACAACACAAATATGAGTATAGAAGATTGGGTATTAGTGATAGAATGCAAATTCATAGCATCATTAACAATGAATAAAGAAATTAAGCTGCATAATTGAATTGATAGCAAAAACAGAAAGGTAGTTTTATTTCACCACCTACAGAAAATTCCACATTACATACTGTGAAGGTTATTGACAAGAATAGATATCATCCTCTCCACTGAAAAACTAATGGTTCCAATCTTTTGATTCACTGTTGGTCCAGATCCACCTGATGCGTCACACATGCATTGGTGGGACAACTGACGAAGTGCAGAAAGAAGTGATTTAACTGCAGATACATCCATCAATGCTGAACTCTCGAACAGCTTTACACAGCAAGAAAAGACCGGTTAGCAAATATGATCTTGTACTTTAATTTTGGGGCAAAGAAAATGAAGGTCTATTTGTTTTTACAATTAATAGAAAATTGTAATGACATTAAGTATTTTCAAGGACTCGACGTGAATAAAAATTGGACAAACAGCAGCCCTCCTCAAGCAATAGGATAAACATTAGTCTTCTCATTTAAGGTACAACCACAAGGGATGGGATGTGTGAGTATACATATTCAATTCACCAGAAATAGAACCATTGAAGAGTTAAGACAACAAAAAAATATACTGTAATTTCATTCAAAGGAGTTCTGAGAGAGTTTTCGATATCTGCTACAGAAAGGCACAGACGATGCATAACTTGCCTGGCAATTCAAAGAAGACAGAACATTGAAGTCGCTATATTGGCCAGAAGATTCTCTAGGAAGCTTTGCAACAGCAGGAGAGACTTCCTGAGATACAAAAGGATATACTAAGCTTTTAATTAGGAAAGCTAAATTATGTCATCAGAGAACCAAACTTATAAGAGCTCCAAGAGCCAAAAAAAAAAAAAGTTTATTCAGATATGACACAATACAGGTTCACATTCCATATGTAACCAACCACTGATCAGAAGACTTGTTAAAGCTACAACGCCATTTTATAAACTGCAAGATTGTTCATTCAGTATTTCTGTGCATGACACCAAGTAAAATACAAGGAAATATGAGAGAGCCCATATGTTGTAGAGGAAAAATCACTGTGCTCCTGAGTTGGAATAAATAAGTTTTCAAACATTCTCTTTAAAATTCAAAGCACATGTTGCTGTCAGAATATCAGCAATCACTTATTTTGATTCTACATATAGATCATTGTGAACTAAAAGGAAATTTCTTGGTGGAATAGTAACGTAATGTGTAATATCTTGACAGAAATGCAGGACATGTATGTATGGGATGAACCAAACCCTCATTAAATTTGAATCCATACAACAGCACAGTGCCTTGTTCCATGTCTTTCTGGTGCTTTTATCCTCAATGGGCCCTCTATGGGTACCAAATAAATTATGGATACCTCAACTTGGGCCCTCTACGGAGACCTCTTTGGTTTGGTGCATAATATCAAAGCATATTGAATTCAAATTACTCGATAAGTTCAAGTATATATGAAATGTTCTTTCGACTATATTCAAATGTCAATGAAGAAAGACGTGCATCCATGAGTATTCAGCATTGTTGCACATTTCCTGAAACTCCCCTCAAATGTAAACATAATTACTTACTAAAGATGATTTCTAATACTACCTGTGTGGTGGCATGTGGTGAGTGGATTGCTCGATCTAGGGCCGCTAAAGTTTCCAATACCTGAATTTGTTTTTAACGTTAGTGAAAATTATAAATCTCCTTTATTCATAACAGATACTAAAAAGCAACGTAGGAAACCAACTTACTAAGACCCATGATGGCCCCAAAACATTGTGCAACCTATGAGCAATGTTGAAGAGAGTCCTAAGGGCCTGGTGCCAGCACAATTGCAAAAAAGTGAAAAGTAATTAAACAGAGTAGAAATGAATACATTTCTAAACAAATAAACTGCAGTTAATTCAGTGATGCAAAGGTTAAGAAGGAAAAATCGCAAAACAACCAAACAAAAAAATAACCTGCACATTTTTGGGAGTAAGAACAACGCTATCTCTCTGTTCAACTAGTGACTCAAACCGTTTTGACCCAGGAGACAGTACTGCACTGCAAAAATCTCAATTTAATCCAGAGCTTCAACATTGTCAAGCAGATGGAAATTGTTAAAATGGAACACAAATCTGACATGTTACAATAAAATGTCTAAACTAAGTATAAAATTTCAAAAACTTATGCTGTAGTCATATAATAGAGTTGCCCAACAGAAATAAACTAGAAGGTTACCACATGCAGAATTGAATCACTAATAAGACTTATTTTTCAGAGACTCCCAGGGGAAAAATGAATCAGACTTTTTACACCAACCTCTTCAGAATTTCTACACCATTCCTAAATCAACAAGCTTTTATGGAACTGAACACATTATTTTCTCTATGCTGAGTATATATAGATGCTGATTTTTTTTTTCCAATTTTGATTTGCTCCCTAATGATGCAAGAGACATTGTGATATGAAAATTACCTCTTCTTTTCTGCTTCATTTGGAAAATTAATTGTGAATTTGCAAAGAGATGCCAGAAAAGAGTTCAAAGGTTCTACAGCAAGAAGAACTCCACATGCCTGCAGAATAGAACCATAAGGTAAATAAGATGAATCTTCTGTACATAATTAGATTTGTAATTATGTGTAATTCAGGAAGAGAAAAACTAGAATTACAACTTAAATAAAAAATTGACTTTGTGTGCGTGTGGTGGTGGTGGTGGTTGGGGTAAGTAAACACATAACAGTAAAATTCCAGCTTTTAAATATATCAAATACCTGAGTAAATGCCTGATATCCCTTCAAAATTTCCAACACAATAGCCTCGCCTTGTGACCTTCCGCATTAAATTTTATTCTTTTAGATATGCATTGTTTATGTCTTTTTTTTTTATTATCCAGAAGAATGATTCAACAAACCTCGACAAGATAAGAGACAAAGCATCAAGAATGGTCAACCACAATGAATCAACCATAGCAATGCAAAGAGTAGCAGTTTTCCCAGTAAATTTTGCTGCAGTATCGTATTCATATCTTGGAGATTCAAGCTGGCAGTACCAAGAGAAAATAAATTTAATTTTTATCTTTTTCTCTTCCAAGGAGGACGGAGGGGGTTTTCAGGGATAAATACAACAAAACATAATGAAATTAAACATTACCTCGCCAGCATCCACTGCTTCATCAGTCAATGTAGCTACAGTAAATACAACACCCAACAGTCCTTCAACTGCCAATGTTATTGCATGGGCTTCACTGGCAACCACAACAGCAGCGTTGGATGCATCATTATCCAGACTCCATTCAATCCCTGCAAGGTGTAAAAAGTGTCATCTTCCAAGAAAAAAAACTGCAAAAAACAGTAACTGAAGATTGTGACGCAAAGGATCTTTGCTTTTGTTGCATGTGCATCATCATGCATCCAGATCACAGTAAAAGATTTTACAAAAAATTATGTCAATGAGTACATCATACGAATAAAATACTCTTTTCCACAATTAGGAGATTACATTTGACCACAAAGGATTGTTGTGTAAAGCTATGAGCAACCTAGTTTACTTAGAAATGATGCTTCTTTATTTCAAAAAGAACCAAACAGCACACCACTGCTTCAATATTTTAATTGATTAAGAATATAATCCTGCATGTACTGATGTACACCAAACTATCAAATTATGACCATTTTTAAATGATTTGGTTTTACTTTGAATATTGAACGATCTTTTTTTATCCATAGATATTAGGATACAACACAGACTCTTAAAACTACATATTGTTGCAGCAAGATGTATCAGACAGTTGCTATCATTTTTTGTCAATTCCTAGAACAGTTACCTTTAGCCTTGCTGCTAAACATCCCTGCAACAGCTGCCAGGCTCTCCTCACTTGTTTCTTGAACCTAACATGTCAAAAGCCTAGTTAACTGATAAATTCAAGTTATGCACAAGATCCAATCTTTATCACAAAATTTCAGTATCATAACAGTTATACTATTGAAAAACTTCAACCATATACAAAACTGGATACATAGTATATGAATAAGGAAAAAGCAACCTAAACCACCATAAAGAAGCCTGATTGGTAGAACTAAAGAAGTAGCTCAATTGAGTGTTTGCTATGATAATACAATACTCCGATTTATTTATATCACACTGATAGAAGATGGAGTTGTAAAGTTATAATGCATAATTTTGTATCCTTCCATTCCCTTCATTTTTCTCCCACTTTACGAGAGGAAAGTATATTTCTTTTCTGCAAATTTCAACTCTCTTTTACCTACATTTTCATTCCTGAATAAATGAAGAGCAACAAGTTATATCTCCAGAAACTTAATCTATGGCACTTGACGTGAAACATCAGAAACACCACAAACTATAATAAGCTAACATCAAAACGCAGAACATAGACATGTGAGAAGGTAGAAAGCAAAAGCTCAACCAGTTAACAAGAAGCCAAATGCAATAGTTTATAGACAAAAACGGATAATACATGGATACCTAAAAGATAACTACTAAAACAATGAATTCCACAAAAAATTCACAAGTTCAGGGAAATTTAGCACTTTAAGGGCAACATGCAGATGCTTATAGCAGAAGCAGTCATGATAAACTTTGCAACCGCAGAAACAGAAATTTTTCCCAGCAGTTGAAAGTCTAAAACTGCAAAATTCAAAATAAGAATTGCAATGCACAAAGACAATGGACCATCACTTGATGCAAAGCAAATCGAAAAACTACTTCACTAAATACCAGAACACTCTATTCCAACATACATCAAACAGACAATAAAGCCTTAACAGTTAACATCAAATTAGCAAAAAAATTTTGGGGAATTGATAGGGGATGACCGTATAGGTAGGTAACAGTTTAAACATTTCACCTGTAAACTCGAAACAACACGAGCAAGAGCTTTAACCATACCCTCCACAACATTTGTGTTCTTGGGATGCCTACAAGACCATGAAAATTCAACTGTTACACATAATAATGAAACTAAAAAATAGAGTTCCCCGATGAAAGGTTGGGATGTGAGGGAAATAAAAGAAAGAACAAAGCTTTCAATAAGGCAAAAGAGAACTTTATACGTATGTGATTTGACATGGCACATTAAGTGAGATAGAAATGCAGTATTTATTCCTTTCCTTGACACAAGAAGCAATTGTCCTACAAGATTGTAGTACATAGGACCTCCATCTATATTTTATGCTCTGAATGCACATGGACAAGTCATAAAGAAAATAGAAGTACTCATTTTGCAATAAAGTGATTTAATCACTCTCTGCAAGTACAATTGCACGAAGAAAACATCCATAAGTAGTTATCTATAATAATTATTTAAGCAATTATTATACGATAACTTGTTATCGCAGAAATCATTTGATGCTGTTTCTTATTAGCCTGTTTGAAATATGAATGCAACATGCACATATATGAGAGAGTTAAATGGAAAGTTTTATAAAGAGAAGATTGAGGAGGGAATAGATTTAATAATATATTGAAACATGGAAAACAAAAAATTAAAGATACAGAACAGTAAAGCAAATGAGCTTCAGAGCTTACATATCAAAGTTCTGGAAAAGAATGCTTAAAGTCCTTGCCTCCACACAAAAGCCCTGTCAAATTGAACATGTAGAAGCTCAATAAATTTTGTTAATCTAGATTAAAAAAATGCCATGGTTGATATTCTAGAGATTACCCTCAAGATCTCAAGCACCAGAATACGATGCCATAATGGTAGATCAAGGAAAGTCACCTTCACAAGCATGCTAAGAAACACCTGCATTCAAGGGTAGAATTTCTTGTTGGCCTTACAGAGTTTTATTTTCGTATTGTGCAAAAACTTAATGAAATAGAGTGACTACACATGCCAACAAAAATAAAACAGTAATAGAGATACTAGTAGATCCCGATCACTGGGCACACAATTGTGTAAAAAGAAAATGAGTAAAAGCAATAACAAAAGGAAACAAGAATGGACCAGGACAGACCAAACGCTGAAAACTGTGTTGGATTAATTCACAAATTAGGACAAACTGGAAGTAGATCTGTTAAAGAGATGAAACTGTGTGACAAATCTTTGACAAAAATTTAGTGGCCATAAGTATTTATCTTCTTGTTTTTTTTTTCACTCATACCCTTCTAGGGTCTGTTTGGCATTGTTATTTGAGTTGTTGTTTAAGGACGACAATTAGTATTTACAGGTCATTGTTTTGTCTTCTCAAGTTGTTTAATATGTAACTTCAAGGATCAGTTAATACTATAGTAGAACAAACCTCACACTCAGTGACAAGAGATGAACTGTATAGCCTGATAATGTGTGCAACAGAGCGCAACACCAACCGACGAAAAGAGGGTTCTCCAGCTTCTCCTTCAATCTGTACCAAGAGTAAAATGTAATGCCAAGCAAGTCTTCATGGCACAATACCCTAGTCACTGCACATATTAAAGATGCACTGCACTAAATACAAAAAGAAAAGATACCTCAGCATTGATTCGAAGTGAAGTCATCAAAAGGGAACATATCTGGTGACGCATAACCTGTCAAGTTTCCATGCAAACTTTTAAACTAAAATTTTCAGAGAGCACACTTAAGAAAAGCTGAAAAATATTCTTCATGAAGATATTGTTATTTTACCTGTTCGTAAGGGCCCAAGGTCTTGAAAATTACAACATAATTTGACAAAACAAACCTGCAAATGGGAGCTTTCAGCAAAAGAAAGGATGACTTTATTTACATAGCCAAACACCGTAGCTCAGGTTGAACAGAAAAATCTACAATCCAATTCAAATAATGATAGTCTTAAAAGCACACAACATGAACCACAAGGCTCTCTTAACAATATACTTATATATACATATATATACACACAATAAAGGAAGTCCTAAAAAACATTGGTCATACCGGTGCTGTTTTTATACATGTAACACATACTATTTAAAACAAAAACAATTATGAAATGCTAAAGTAAAAAATCACTTGAAGAAACTGCCATTCAATAATACAAATTTTTCTTTAATTGCCACATATACCTAAGCTAAAATTCAACCATATATACTAAAGTTTAACCATATGGCCTGTTTCATTCAATTACACAGCCAACTTGCACACCCTATTTTTCAAATCTGTACCTAATGCTTCCATATCCAACACACCACAAAAATCCATGAATTTCAACATCTTCTTCTAAACTCTTTCTTAATATTACATACTCAGCACACCACAAAACCCCATGAACTTCAACCTCTTCTTCTCAACTCTTTCTTAATAATATCACCTAACCCTGACCACTCATAACCCTCCAACTAAAACACTAAACTTCAATAACATATCCTATCACCTAAGTTATTAGTAGTTTAATTATCACATTAAAAGATTGAGCATATATATAATTGTGATTTCTTCATTTTCCTTTGCACTAAATCTTCTTTTTGCACCATTGTTTGCTTTGCTTCACTCCAAGCATTTTTCCACATTTGTGACTTATATTTTCTTTGCGCTGATTCTTTCTTTGCTCTATTTCTTTGCTTTGCTTGATTGATTAATGCTTTTCTTGCATTTGAACAAGTTGAAATTATTTGGCCTTTGAAGACATCAGCTTACCTTTCACAAAAATTTCCGATTACTAGGCTTCAAATTGGAAGGAGATATATGTTCCTCTACACAAGCAGCTCGAAGATCGCCCTTTGGAGTAGACAAAGAATAGATGGGTTTTGGTTAGGACTAATCTTAGGAAAGGGAAACCAAAAAAATCATAGGATTGTAGGATTGTCGACAATGGTGATTTGAATAGGGAGAAGAGTTGAATGTTACGGCTAAGTTTAGAAATGAGCAAGAGTATGTTCAATTTTATAACATTAATAGCTAAACAGCATCGTATTACATTTGTTTTGTAGCAAATGTTTTTTTCGTCGAAATAACTGCCCATACGCTGCTTGCAACCACATTGGAAAACCTAATACTCATTTAGTGGGATGTTGAGAGGTGGTCAAATTTTCAAATGCTAGGTATAGGCGAATTCTCTTTTTAGGTAATATTCAAGCAGCTACTTTAAATCATTAAATCAAAGTATCTGTAGATAGCAAGAAATTTGCAAAAAACTGAATGCAGATTTGCAACAATAACAAAGCATAAAAATATTAGAATTAAAAGCATCCATCTTACTCAAGAATATCAAGAGCAAATATCCGTTGAAGGGAATTGACACGCAACCAAATTGCCTGTGAGATGGGGAAAATTGTGTTAAAAACAGAATATAATTTAACACTTTGTAAAGCAATTCCCAAGATATACACTAATAAAGAATTAATACATAAGCTGGTTCCAGAAGCTATATAGTAGTTTCAAATAGCACATACAGATCCACCTGCAGCAAGAGCTGTCAGGTCTTCAAGCAAACGAAGTGCAAGCTTTCCGGAAGTTGTTAAGATTTCCCTCATTAACGGTTCTTCTCCAGAAGAATGTTCATGCCCCAACCTGTTCATTCTCAGTTAGATGAATGGATAGGAGAGAGAGGTTACATACTCAAAGCTGATTTCAAAGGGCACACCAAAACATTAGTATCCTTATAATGCATGATTTGCTCTTCCCTAAAAAGTTTTGACGCAGTCTGTGCATAACTTCAAAATTTACACAAATTGGTCGAAAGATAAACCCAAAATTATCCACCAGTAGGGACATGCATATACATATATCAATATGGTGTGCAAGGATCAATAAATGCAGGTTACATTTGCAAATTTCAATGCATAAACTAGATGTCTACCAGCACACAAGAATTACAATGCTTGATACGCATATGATTTCCATGGCAATCAACATACTCTGAATGATTGATACTGCGATTAATATCACCAGTAACTGAGCTGGATCGAGAAATTTGACCTCCAGATCCGGACTTTTTTTCAGGAAGAGATTCAGCACGAATTACATGATCAAAAATCAAAGCTACAGCCTGTCTGAAGGTAGCTGCAGCAGTGCTAGAAATGGCAACAGAAAACAGCAAGTAAGCAGAAGGCCACTGAATGTTTTATTCTGTTTGCTAGCAGTTTAACTTGTAAACTTACTTTCTCACACTGTCAGAGGATCTGTTGTTATCAAGAAGCCGAAGACATATATAAAGGGCTTGAGCCATATTCTCCTGAAAGAAACAGAACAGTTCAGGCAAATTACGCTCTCGAGGCAAGTAAAAGTAAAAAAATGAAAAGATATGAATAATATGCGGTTACACCAAGTATATTATTTAGCAGTGGTGGCCAAAACATTCATAATTCAATGTTTTCTTGGCATACCCTTTTACATAAACAACTAACAAGTTAAACATCTCAACCGCCAAATCAGTGGGTTTGTGTTGGCATTGACACATCCATGGAAATCATAATATTTGGATACATCATTCATTCATGACATTTTTTATGCTTCCCTACAGTTTATATACATCTCATTCTAGCAAAACAAGTAATGCACACTGACGGAGGAGGCAAAGAAATCAGTAAAGTTCACCTCATTCTCTGGATGTAACCGTGACTGAAATATAATTAATATAGTCTGTAAGGTTTTTAGTTGAACACTCTCGTCTGCCATTTCAGCGTGCTGCAAGGAAAATAATATGATACACAAGGTTCTGGAAAATTATATAATTGCTCATTATTAAGAGAATAAAATGATTACACAAAAATGAATCCATCTGCCACAGAAGGAGAAGAAAATTATCTAACCTAAAATGCCGACAAAATGCACATATTTAGTCTGTACTTACAAAAATTCTTCAAATACAATAGGTACCCCAGCAAAATTATGTTTTCATAAGTAGTTAATGCTTAATAAGCAATAAAACTTAAAAAGATTTCAAAACTTAGACAGCCCTTCGTGAGGAAAATTGGTGGAATAAACCAAAAACCAATAAGAGATCAGAACGAAAGCCATCTGTTAGATGCCTGGTTTGCATTAAAGTGGATGTCAGAACAGCTCATCTGAACTGAAAAGAATCCCAGGTCATGTAGAAAATGAGAGAGGAGAAGTCCAATTGAAAACAGAACCTTCTTCACTTTCAATGTGCCAGTTTTTTAAGGTTATTACTAATACAATAAATTCGTTTTTAATCATCAAGCCATAGAGAAACACCAGTAACAAACCAGGGATGTGTTCTAGCATTAACGCATACGCAACTCCAGAGTTCATTTTCGATAGAGTTGAGTGTTTGCTAAATTCAATTTGAAGTACAGACAACATATTCGACACGTCAAATACACATACAAACTTACATCTTTCAACGTAGAAAGTATCTCTTTTAAAGCTGACGGTGCAACTGCGTCGTGGGATATAAGCTTTTGTAAACATGAAAGTCCAATTACACTCAGCTTGACATTTCTGACATCGCAGGCCATCAAAAAGATCCGTAGAATGTCCTCATTATGTGCAATCTCACTAGGACTTGACAGTGAACGAAGCTGCAAAGGCCATGCCAACAAATATATAACCTCAGTTTTAGCTGCCATATTTTGCTGTTATAAATGATGATATTCGCTGTATGAAACCACTGCTTCGCTCGAAATTTCCGCATTGAATAAATGTCCAAATTAATCAGACCATCAGAAATTAAAATTGATAATAACATTGAAATTTCTACTCTTCTATTTCCAATATTCTCAGCACATATGTTTAATTGCACTTAACTAAGTTAATTAGCAGAGTAGCAATTCTAAGGTGCATAGCTAATTTTATCCTTCCTACCCTCCAACCACTTAACTCTGTATTAACCAGAAGTGCAAGCAACAACATCTTCCTCATCAACAAAATTAGCTTAATCAACCGAACAATTCAACATCAACTTTAGTAAACTAAACACCAAAACATAAATGAACACACATCAATACACATACCAGTAGAATTTAGCCAAAAAGTAAAGGCAATACTCAGCACCTCATATCAGGGAAAAAAAATTCACTGTTGGAGAGTGGAGATACCACTGCATAAATACTAACAAAACGAATAAGTGAAAGTAAAGAAGCGCGAATTATAACTCTAACCTTCAAAATGGCATGCTCTGCACCGTCTTTCACAGCGGGATACCGCCGGCGAGCTTCAGCGGATAAGGCGCGAAGATCGGACTCTAAGACCGCCATGAAAGCCATGGCAGAAGCTTCTTCCTCAGCTTGAATTCAGCAAATGCAACTAATAAAATTTCGGGCTCCACTGCAGATAAAATGCTATTGAAAGAAGAATTCGAGAGAGGTAAACGGAGCTGGATCGATCAACCTGACCAACAGAAATGAAACAAGCTAGTAGTGTTAGATCTTCAAGATCCGTTTTTACTTTTCTTTTTCTTTTTCTTTTTTTCCGTTCGTTCGTTTTTCAGTTTTACTTCCTTTTTCCCGTTCGCGTGCGGAAGACACGTGTGTGGAGAGGCAGCCCAGTTGGGCTTAGTTGAGTGGGCTGAGATTGTTCCAGTAGTCTGAGGCCCATTAAAGAAGGGCAATTCGTCTTCTGAAAGATTTTCGCATTTCATCTCATAACGACATGCCGTTCGGATTTAAGAATTAGCGGAAAATGTAACAAAAATACCGAACTCGTCAAATATAGGTCCATGATCAACCATCACACATTCTTCCCTAAAAATCTGAGTTTTTTCCCAAAATAAGAAATTGCTTCTTCAATATATATTTTAAAATTTTAAGCAATTCAATGGAAACAAAAGGTTACATTACATGTCTCTCTCAAAAAGTATACTTTTAGGGCATTAATTAATAATATTACTATTTTCATACAATAACTGACAGAACTTCCAAAAAAATGGGAAACACAGGCATGATGAAATGGTTAATCTTGAGTTTTCTGATATTACATATGGTTCAAAAATCAGAGACAACACCTTGTCTTGATGAATGCGAAAGAGACTGCGAAGAAGAAAAGTACCCAACTTTGTGCAGCTTCCTTTGCCCACCGTATTGTGCAACTCACCTTCAACCTGGTATTATTATTGTAATTATAATATCATTATTTTGTTAATCATGATTTAAACACGTATTAATTCTTTTTTTCTTTTTCTTTTTTTTTTGCAGTAAAGAATGACACATTATCATAGTGGCAGCAATTATGCATGGACATGGAAACAATATGTATCAACTTTTTAGACCCATCTTCTCCATTTTTGGAAGAGGGATTTTGGTATGAAGGTTGAAGAAGGGTTTGCAGATTGAACAATGGATTAGAGTTTTGTTCTGATTAATGTAAGAATGCAGAACAAGAAAAGTTATATTATTTTTCGCACATAATTACCAACAAAAACAAAATGGTGACAAATTATTCATATTGTCGATCCAACTAGTTTAAAACATTATACTTGTTCGCGATTATTCTTAATTATTGTTTAGATTGTAAAGACAGAAACAACATTATACTTGTTCATGTTTATTCTTCATTATTGTCTAGATTGTTCATGTTTATTCTTCATATTCTGGTAAGTTCAGACAAAAGAAAGAAAGGATTTTGCTGTCCTGCTATATATAATGCATTATATAACAAAATAAGAGAAAACTTGTACACAATTACTGCAGTACATTAGATTGTTACCCAAGTTACAAACTTTAGGAAATGAACAACAAAAACGAAAAGGGTGTTCAAAAAGTAAGTGGAAAGTTTGTGGATTAGTTCTAAAGAATCATAGAACTAATCTCTCAATCAAAAGTCAAGTTTTCCATTTCTTCCCTAACTGAATCAAAAAGCTTTGTAGATAGGTACCGCTCTCCGAAACTAGGGATAATCACCTGCAAAATGAGTTGATATCATATAAATCATTAAGCAAACAAGTTTTAGCATTTTATACATGCATAAAAAATGCTGAAATATTAAGCAGCAAAAAACGTACAACGATAAGTTTCCCAGCACTTTCAGGCCTCTTTGCTAATTTAATCGCAGCTGCTACTGCAGCGCCAGAAGATATACCAACCTGTGAAGTGTGAAGGAAGAAAAGGAAGATCTCAGTGCTACCTGTAGAAACCTTGAGATGTAGTAGTAAGTAGTAACACTAACAGTAGAGTGAGCTTCACATACCAGTAAACCTTCTTTAAGGGCAATCAGCTTAGCAGTTTCAATAGCTTCTTCACTTGATATCTAGCGGCAATAACACCGATAAAGAATTGAAAAGAGTCATCTTTCCACAAAATTTTCACTACTGCTATGTTTATTTGCACAGGCAAATTGTTCAGTTCAAAATGCATATAATCTTTACTAATCAATTCAAATGTAAGTAATCGATGCATGATAAAAATGGTTCTAGACTTACTGGAAAAACTTCATCGAGCAAGTCAACATCTAAAACATCGGGGATTACACCAGCACCAGTCCCCTGGATCAGATGTGGACCTTTGTTAATTGTAGCATGCAATTTTTCAAAGACAAATAAATGCATTAATTGTCAATATCCATATATCTTTGACTTCAGAAAATAAATAAATAAATAATTCTCCGCAAAAATTATGCAATAATGCTGCTGAACTGAGGAAGAAAAGAGAGGCAAAACTCAAAACATAATAACTCACCAGGAGGTCCTCCATTCAAGATTGCACTTTCAGCCGGTTCTATACCATACACCTATGCGTAAACAAAAGGAAGCACAGATTTAACATAAATGAGTATAGTTCATAACCTTTTCTTCTTCTTGCCTCCAAAATATACAAACCTTGATCTGTCCATTTTTCTCCTTGAGGAATTTCCCAGCTCCAGTCACAGTTCCACCAGTTCCAATCCCTGCAACCAGGGCATCAACTTTCCCTCCAGAGTCTCTCCATATTTCTGGTCCAGTGGTCTCATAATGAATCTACACAAACACAAACAACAAAATGATCCATAAAGTTTTGAACCATCATTCTTCATTATAACATATTAAAATGATAAAGATAATAACTTAATAAATACCTGTGGATTGGCAGGATTGGAAAATTGACTAAGCATATACCCATTAGGAGTCTTACTTAGTATCTCCTCAGTTTTCTCAACCACTCCAGCAAAGCCCTTGGCTGGATCGGTGAGGCAAACCTCAGCGCCAAAAGCTCGCATAACAATTCTTCTTTCAATACTATATGAAGCAGGCATTATGACTATAATCTTATAGCCCTTCGCTGCAGCAATTGCAGCCAATCCAATGCCTGTGTTACCGCTCGTTGGTTCAACGAGAACGGTCTTTGGCCAGCATTTGTGTAAGAGATCAAGAAAAATGTAAAGTTGTTAGTTTTATCATCTTCCCTGCAATTAATTAGGACCCTTTCTTTTTTCTCATTAATCGAATGAAGAATAATTATAAAGATTGTGTTTATGGATCAACCTTTCCTGGAGTAATCAAACCTTTATCTTCTGCATCTTTGATCATGCTGTATGCAATTCTGAAGCAAATCCAAAATAAAATTTCATCATATTAATTCTAAAAAAGAAAAAAGATTTAAACTTTCATAAGTTCAAACAAGAAAATACTTTTATATGCAAAAAAGAAGTACCTGTCTTTAACACTACAAGTAGGTTCCATGAATTCAAGCTTGGCAGCAATGGTAGCTAAGCAGCCATCCACAAAATTGTTGAGATATATCATAGGAGTATTACCAATTAACTGCATATATAATTCCCAATAAAAAGGCAAAAAAGAAAGAAAAAAAAAAACCAGGATTGCAAGCAGGGGAATTTTATTTATAAATTATAATAACAACAGGAAGCATGAAAATAAGGGAAATCTATATATATACTTCAGTAATATCTTTCTTGATTCCACAACTGTCCTCCATTTCAGACGAGATACTCTATGAGTAAGCAAACTGCAACTTTCTGCAAAAAATAACAAAATTAGCTTTTCTGAGTTCCATGGATGGACTAATCAAGCAGACAAAATATAAACCCATAATTTGTTAGTTCGTAAAATTTAAAAAACCCAGTATAAAATTCATTATCAGTTATCAAAATCATCACAGAAATATCAGTATCAGCAAACAGTCCATTTGTGCAGGAATATGAAAAGGAAAGCAATAATTTATGCATATTTTATGAAATGAATTTCTTAAAAATAGAGTAGGCAGAATACAAAAAAGAATTATGAACTGAAAGACTAACCAGATATTATCAGCTTCCTCTCCTGCAATCCTCGTCCATCCTTCCTTTCGGACAAGTCTCTTTTTATAGCAGAGGATTAGTTAATACTAAAAAAAACAACAAAACGACAAATTGGGGGCCTTGCTTTATAAGTAGTACTTTTTTTAACCAACTTTGCAATAGTTGCTTCTTTGTTTATATATATATATACGAATTTATTTTCTGTAGGTTTTATTTGACTAATTTTTTGTTTTTTTATTTTCAATACCAATTAAATATGTTTTTCAACAGATAATAAAAACAAAATTTTCATTTGGGGGCTAGTAAATGAGAGGAATGGCAAGCAGCATAAATTATAACTTGGTCAATAAAAAAAAGCATCTATTTTATAAATTTTTAAGATTCTTTTAATTCATTAAAGAAAAATTCTGCAATTGTAGCCAATAAAGGGCAGCTCAGTGCAGGAAACTCCCGCTATGAGTGGCTATGGGAAATAGAAGTCAATGCTTTTCAAAAACCTTAGCCAAACCAAATTGATTTCTTGGTTCAAATTCTGTTTCTAGCTTACCTGCTACATATTTTCCACAGAACATAGTAAAATACTTATTCACAAATCTTGAAGTACATGGGATTGTTATAGAAGTTACAATCTTTATTCTTTAGGAAATGGAACATCAAGAACAGAATGGGTGTTCAAAAAAATAAATTGAAGCTTCATTTATTAGTTTCTACTGAAGCAAAGAACTAAAATATCAATCAAAAGTCAAGTTTTCCATTTCTTGCCTAACTGAATCAAAAAGCTCTGTAGATAGGTACCGCTCTCCGAAACTGGGGATAATCACCTGCAAAATGAGTTTGAATCATATCAATCATTGAGCCAAAACGCTGATATGCTCTAAATTATAAGAAGCAAACCATACAACAATGAGTTTCCCAGCATTTTCAGGCCTTTTTGCCAACTTAATTGCAGCTGCTACTGCAGCACCAGAAGATATACCCACCTGTGAAATGTGAAGGAAGAAAAAATGAGGGTTCAGGGCTTCTGATATTTGAAACCATGAAATGAAGTAGTAACTATAAGATTAGAGTAACTTTCTCATACCAGTAAGCCTTCTTTCAATGCAACCAGCTTAGCTGTTTCAATAGCTTCTTCACTTGATATCTACCAACAATAATTTTAGGCAAAAAAATATTGGAACTAATGATCATTTTACAACAATTTTAACTAGTGCTAGATTTTTGTTGCCTAGTTGAATTCAAAATGTTATTATAATTAATCAATGCATGAGAAAAAAGGTTCTAGACTTACCGGAAAAACTTCATCAAGCAAATTAACATCCAAAACAGTAGGGATCGTACCAGTACCGATCCCCTGGATCAGATGTTTTCCTTTGATAAGGTTACCACGTAAGTTTTCAAGAGAGAAAATGCATTTATGTCAATAATCACTCATCTTAAACACTTCGAAAATAAAAGCAAAAATTCTCTGGTAATATGCTACTGAACAGAGAGCGAAAAAGAGACAAAACTCGAAACTTACCAGGATTTCCTCCATTCAGAACTGCACTTTCAGATGGTTCAACACCATAGACCTATGTGTAAACAAAAGGAAGAACAGAATTAACATAAATGAGTAAAGTTCTCTTCTTCCAGCCCCAAAATTTACAAACCTTGATCCGTCCATTTTTCTCCTTGAGGAATTTCCCAGCACCAGTCACAGTTCCGCCAGTTCCGATCCCTGCAACTAAAGCATCAACTTTCCCTCCTGAGTCTCTCCATATTTCTGGTCCAGTGGTCTCATAATGAATCTACACACACACAAACAAAATTACACAAAGTTTCAAATCATAATCTGCATTCATTATAATAGTTTAAGCTGAGAAAGACAGTATAAGTACCTGTGGATTTGCAGGATTCTCAAATTGACCAAGCACATACCCATTAGGTGTCTCATTTAGTATCTCTTCAGTCTTCTCGAGCACCCCAGCAAAGCCCTTGGCGATATCAGTCAGACGAATCTCAGCTCCAAGTGCTCGCATAACAATTCTTCTTTCGATACTAAACGCAGCAGGCATTATGAGTATAACTTTATAACCTTTTGCTGCAGCAATTGCAGCCATTCCAATGCCTGTGTTACCGCTGGTTGGTTCAATGAGGATGGTCTTTGGCCATAATTTGTGAAATTGATAAAAAAAAAATGTAAATTTGTTAGTCTTATTATAATCTTCTCTGCAATCAAGCAGGACCTCTTGCTCTGGTTAATTGAATGAAAATTGACTGATGACATATGGGTTTATGAGACCAACCTTCCCTGGAGTAATCAAGCCTTTATCTTCTGCATCTTTGATCATGCTGTATGCAATTCTGAAGCAACCCAAAATGGAAATTCATCAGATTAGTTCAGAAAAAGGAAAAAGATTTAAACTTTTGCAAGTTCAAACAAGAAAATTACTTTTATATATGAAAAAAGTACCTGTCTTTAACACTAGAAGTAGGTTCCATCATTTCAAGCTTAGCAGCAATGCGAGCTACACAACCATCCACAACCTTATTCAGATACACCATTGGAGTATTGCCTATTAACTGCATATAATTCCGAATAATAAAGGAACCAAAAGAACACATTTTCAGCAAGGATTTTCTTTACAATAACAACAGGAAAGATGAAAATAAGGAATATATATTTATACTTGAGTAATATCTTTCTTGATACCGCAACTGTCCTCCATATCTGTTTCTGCAAGTAGAACTTCAAAAAACCCAGTTAAAAAACAAAAAAAAAAAATCATTACAGAAATATCAGTAGCAAGCCTCCATTTGTTGAAGGTATATATGTAAAGGAAAGCAATGATTTATGAATCACAGAAAATAAAAAAGACTATGAACTGAAAAAACTGACCAGAGATTATCTGTCAGCTCCCTCTTTCTCAGTCCTGAAAATTAATCCCTTAATCCATATAATCAAAGTCAACAGAATAAGAAAACGACAAACAGTAACGTTGTCCAGGTTCGAACAATGCCACATGTTGACCCAGCTCACTTGTGCCACGCAGTTAGCCAGCTAGGACCAGCTGGCATGTAATGTTGAGGAGAACAGTATCATGCTATGTACCACGTCAGCTGATGGCGTCGCATGGTCCTTAAAATGTAAGGTAATGGTGCTGCGGTGGACTGATGACGATGGTTGCCACGTGGTTGTCCAGCAGGAAGGTAATGATGAGGTGGACTGACGCCATACACAAAAGTCGTATGTGTGGTGCCACGTGTGTACAAACACACAAACGGATAAGAAAAATCCAGATGATAGAGCGACTTCATCTCTCAGAAAAACAAATTGTACACAGCAAAGCAATCACCAATGGCGACTTTTTCACTCCCGCTCTTTCAAAACATTCAATACCTTGGCTCTCTGTCTCCTAAATGTCGTCGTATTTCTAGCACAGAAATCAGCTGCTCTCTTAATGCTTCAAAAGGCCGTCGGGGAGATCAAATTGATTTAACTGCAAACCCCAAATCAAAGCCTTTGAAGGAAGTTCAAAATTGGGGATTTGGGTTGCTTGCTGCTTGGGCTTTAACTGCTGCATCACCTGTAATTGCTGCTAATCAGGTTAATTGCTGCTGAGTTCCTATTGATTAATTGCGATGAATTTGGAAAAATGGTGTTGTAGTAAAATGTATGTTTGGATTTGCAGAGGCTGCCACCACTTTCGACAGAGCCGAATCGGTGTGAAAAAGCATTTGTTGGGAACACAATAGGTCAAGCAAATGGCGTGTATGACAAACCAATTGATCTTCGATTCTGTGATTATACAAATGAAAAATCCAATTTAAAAGGGAAATCTCTCGCAGCGGCTCTTATGTCAGATGCCAAGTTTGATGGTGCTGATATGTCTGAAGTGGTTATGTCCAAGGCTTATGCTGTTGGGGCCAGTTTCAAAGGTAAATTTAAAATATTTATTTGAAAATTAATTGCCTTTCTTTTTTGCAAAAAATTTATACAGATGATAAATCCAATTTTAGGAGTGGACTTCTCAAATGCTGTGTTAGATCGAGTGAACTTTGGGAAAGCCGATTTGGAAGGAGCAGTGTTTAAGAATACAGTACTGTCAGGTTCTACTTTTGATGAAGCCAAATTGTCTGATGCTGTTTTTGAGGACACCATAATTGGTTATATTGATCTTCAGAAGCTTTGTACTAATACAACTATTAATTCTGAAGGTAGAGCTACTCTTGGATGCCGTTGATTGATTTCATTATAATTCTCTCCTTCAATTTCATCATATAATCCTAGTTTTGTATATTTCAATTTCTGTTTTTTTCTTTTTTCTGGAGATTTTCAGCTCCAAATTGGTTGCTGGAATAGTTAAGAAATGGCTACCTCACTCATCTATGCTAACTTTTTGTTTTGAGAATGGCTTTGATTTGTGAATTTTCAATTTCAGTGTTATGTTCCCACTTCATGTCTCTTACTGAATCAAAGAGCTGTAAACTAGAGAAGAATAAAATAATTTGTATTACATTTGTTCCCATATCCGAAGATCGTAAGATTGAACTGAGTTTGAACATACTTACCTGGACGGGGTTGACGGGTGATCAAGAAAGCCCGTAGCCTAGGTTAGTGACCAGACCTTCATTGCACTTTGGAAGGGTGCTGGCCTGGCCTAAGCTCTTCCCAAGTGGAAGAGCTTCCGTCATAATTTGTTGGGAGGGCTTGCGTTTGCGCTGCCCCCACCTCACCTATACTAGTTCAATCATTGGCTTCTTCGGTTCCTAGAAATTGTGATAATGCTCTAATAATCATCTCTGTAGTCCAGAATTAAAAAGCTAGAACCTTCCTTTTCCAGAATGTTAAGTTAGGAATCAGTGACAAAGCTAGCTACATGATTCAAATAATACGCAAATGCGTAAACGAATAAACAAACAAAACTTATCGAATCCCATACTGATTTTTAGTTATAATTTATTTTTATTATTTATTAGCTTTTCTTCCTATTTTAGTTTTGTTTCTTGTTCAATTTTTATTTCCAATTCAGTTGAGGATTGAACAATTTGTTTCCAGTTCATTTGATAATTATCGTTGCCAAAAGATAATTAGTTTAATTTTAATTCTAGTTAGGCCTAAGAATTTGACCAGGATTATGCATGAGTTGTTAAAGCTTTCTCCTCCCAAAAAGGTTTGATTGATGAATTATGGCATCTTATACTGATTTTTAGTTGTAAACTGCTTTATAGAATCCACTATTCTTCAGTAAGTTAATCAAAATGGCATGTTTCACACTTCATGTCTAATTGAATCAAGTAGCTTTTGCTTTGAAGATAAGCAGCGTTCTCCGAGACTTAGGAATATTACTTGTTTAAGAATAAATTATTGTTTTAGAAATAATTGATTACTTTTATCCCATCCCACATCGCCTGCAGAAGCATACAAGAGCAAAAATGGATAGTATAAATAACAAGCAGGAGGAATCTTCCAACATACTTACCTGGACGGGGTCAATGGGTGATCAAAAAGGCCCATGGCCTAGGTCAGTGACCTCCATTGCACTTCGGAGGGGTGCTTGCCTAAGGTCTTCCCAAGCGGAAGAGTCTACGTCATAATTTGTTGCTGTGGGGGCCTGCGTTCGCGCGGCCCCTGCCCATTATAGTTCGAAACTTGTATATGACGTTAAAAAAACTTGTTGCCAAGTTTTGAACATAAATCAAATTGTTGTGATTAATTATATTCAGTACAAGAAGCATATATAATTATCTGATAATGTGATGATAAAAAAGATCTGGCAAATGTTGTTCCATTATTAACTCTTTCTAGATTGTTTAACGAAATCTAAACTAAGACGGGAAAAAGACTAAAATAAACAGTTAAAATAGAACCGAGCGACGGAAATTACAAAACATAATAAATAATGTTTCTTCCAAGGAAGATCAGATTGTATTGCATTGCATTGAAATGGGTGAGGGGTTGTAGATCCAAATAGGAGTTAGGATAAAGAAAAAGAGGGTGCGGAATATCGGGAAGCTTAAGATGATCCAAAGTAATAATAGAAACGGCTGGAATCAAAATTGAAATAGATAGAATTGGGGATTACTGTAGGATAGTCTTTAGCCGAAAGAGAGAATGACTCGTTAGCTCCAACAAACAGAATAGCATCCCCAAGACACTCGACAGGTACTTCACGCTGCTGCTCAAAATCAATCCTGACGACAGAGAAAAATATAGTCTTGGAAAGACATTCCTATGCTGTAATTTGAAGGCGGTCTAAAAGGTAAAGCCTTTTATCTTGAACATCAAATTTTCCCTTAGAAAAGAAGGAACCATCTCCAGCCACACATGTCTAATATCTGACCACTTTGAATATTTCCCCTCCGCCTGGGGATTCAACTAGGTACAGGCAGCGCTGCCGCAAATGCTGCGGAATTTGGTTTCAGGAAAACCAGCCTGTTTAATTTTGATATGCTTACCTACCGGAAAATTGGGATTTGTACTGAGATCCCATGACTGAATGTGGCCGACTTCGTTGACTGCAAAAAAGAGATTGTGTTTATTAGAATAAATAACATCATTTAAATGGATCACATCCTGACATCCCAAGTCTGTCCAGTAGGAATCTCCAATCCTACAAAAGGCAGCTTCTTTTCCATCAGAAGCCATAACAATGCTGCCACCGCCGTTAGTGTCGGTCGGAGACGATGAAACAGCAATCTTACTATAAACGGATATTGAACGCTTGTATAATTTTTACTAATGAAGATAAAGTGATCGTAACGACGTGAATTTTGGAAACGCAATAAACGTGCATCCTTTTTAA
Source organism: Croton setiger (assembly GCA_948099555.1). Lineage (NCBI taxonomy): Eukaryota > Viridiplantae > Streptophyta > Magnoliopsida > Malpighiales > Euphorbiaceae > Croton > Croton setiger. Next base: position 107,810 of record CANUEY010355182.1, read on the forward strand.
AATTAGGGAGCTCTACGAATTTGCGGAGAAAAGCGGCTGGAAGAAAGGACGTTAGCTAAATAATACAACCCAGGGGAACCGTAAGCCAACCATCCACGGGAAGAACCTAAACAGTGAGCACCATGAATTTGTTTGGGCAGCCTGCGGTTGAGCAGCTCCACATGCATATTCTCTGCCGGATTAAAGAGACAGAAAGTCGCTGCTTTGCCATCCACAAGAGGAGGAAGCCAGCACAAAGGCTGCGATGAAAATTGCCGATGGATTTTGGACAGCATGTGTTGTGTTGAGTGTTAGAAGTTGGTTAGGATGAAGATTGCTCACGTTTTTTAATGCCTATATATTATTTTACAATGTGGACCGGAGTTGTAATTTCATGAAAAACTGTGGGTAGTTTAATTTTTAAGTCAAGCAAATTAGACCCTTTTTAATTTTCGCGCCCTCAAACAACTGCAGTCTGACCAACCACAAACGGTCATCCTAAAGTTTATGATTATATATTCTGAATTAAATATATTAACTCTCATTTTTGGTCAAGAACCTAAACGAATTGGAATTTGTTGACGAAATTAGAGAGAAATTTTTTGATAGATTGCTGAATTAGAGGGAACCGTCAGATTACTATGACTTTGAGCTATTAATCGCTGAATTAAAAGGGTGAAACGTCTGCTTTGTCTGTAGATCAGTATCCTTCGTGAAGGAAAGCAGGAAAAAAATAAAATTCAAAAATAAGTAACACAGTCCATATTGGATTATACAATGTTGTTTTTCCTATCTAAGCTAATGTTCAAACTTGTATAAGATTCCTATACTAAGCATAATACATGTGTATATAAACAATGTAAAGATTACATAATGAAGATGATGAACAATTCTTGATTCTTCTTAATTCTTCCTTCCATGTTATAGTTAAATTCTAGTTGTTCAATCAATTTCGATTGAATAATCTCAGCTTCATCATTTACTACAGGATTTGTTACCTGTTCTGAAGATGGCAACCAGCCTCAATAGGGATGTTGGCAGCTCTGCTCCAGAATCTACCACCACAAACAAAACGATAATCAATCATACAGCCAGTAATACTTAATGAAAAATTAGGGTATAATAATTACTACCTTTAGGCTCGTCTGATGAGAATGGTCATTGGAAGTAGAGTGAAGCTAAGCCACATTACTGGAATTCCAGCTGCACCTGAAAAAGGGACAGATGAGTATACACATTGGGAACAGACAAACTTCATCGTCTGTTCCTGGATGTTAGACAATATGGAGCGTGAGTTAGTAGCAAATTATTGTGAATACCCAACAACCAGAGACTTGTGGAATGATATCTATAATACATACAATAAGAAGAATGATGGAGTTCAAATATACGATCTCACAGTCAAGACAAACAACATGAGAAGAGGAGCAGACAGTATAGAACAATATGGCGAACCAGAAAAGGGAGAAGATGTAGGTGGGCGTCTGGAGGGTGCCCTAGGTAAGTTATATACAGATAACGCTGCTGAATTAAGGCCAAGAATAACCAAATGTCAAAAGCTAATACTGTTAAATAAGGTACTTTGATGAGATTTTTGTTGAAATTCACTTTTGTTTTGATTTTTTTTTATTTTTTATTATGTCATATATTGTTTATGTTGGTCATGTGATGTGATGACATTTTTGCATATATTCTCTTGTTTGTAAGCTTGTAGTGGATAGTTCTAGAGAGGAGACACTTCATAGTTCTAAAGAATTCGGTTGTCTATAAATCAAACTTTGTGCTATCTTGAGTTTTGAGTGAGGGTTTCTGGAGAAAAATCTCATTCTAATTACAACTTTTACTCTCCAAACTCTTTACTCCAACAAATATTGTCTATTTATTTTAGTAGGAAATTTTAAAGAGTGAGTTTTTAATTTTTTATCATGGTAACAATCCCATAAGACATTATCCATTTGCTAAATTAAATATATGATCCATCTGAAATTTAATGGATATAATAGTGTAGATTGTTTTAGAATTGAAAATAACATCTTATCAATCATTTTGGTTCAATTTTGGTCCAAGTACATATTATGTTGGCATAGGTGCTTTTGTGTGAGGAGTTGTAAAGTAGTTTATTATTTCTGGAGCTTAGAAAATGGTTGGATTATAAAATTAAAAAAGACCATTGAAGTATTGTATATATATATATATATATATATATATATATAAACTTCATTCATTTATAATTCTAACCATCATTTCAGATGTAAGAAGAAAATTCAAATGTGTATATATATATATATATACCAACAACACAGCAAAATGAAGAGAGTGGCTCAAAGAATGTTTTCTTCTTCTTCTAGTGGCAACCTTAACCTCCTCAACACTTGTGAGATGGTGTATGACGCTACCTACAAATTTGTTGTTTCTGATAGCTACATTGAAGCCTTGAACAAGTTGAGAGCCGCAAACCTCAGTAAGCCTGATTTCCAAAGAGAGGTGAGTAAATTACCTGATTTGACTACAGACACTAATATCTATGCTAAGTTTTTAGGAGAAAAAGTAGTTGAAGAGAAGGGATTAAAAGGGGCAAGATATGATGCTTATGTTAAGAAATTCCAGAAGTTGCATGAGATAAGTAGAACTTGGACCAAAATTTGACCAAAATGAGAGAGAGATATATATATATATATATATACACCAACAACACAGCAAAATGAAGAGGGTGGCTCAAAGAATGTTTTCTTCTTCTTTTAGTGGCAACCTTAACCTCCTTAACACTTCTGAGATGGTGTATGACGCCACCTACAAATTTGTTGTTTCTGATAGCTACATTGAAGCCTTGAACAAGTTGAGAGCCGCAAACCTCAGTAAGCTTGAATTCTAAAGAGAGGTGAGTAAATTACCCGATTTGACTAGAGACACTAATATCTATGCTAAGTTTTTAGGAGAAAAATAAGTTGAAGAGAAGGGATTGAAAGGGGCAAGATATGATGCTCATGTTAAGAAATTCCAGAAGTTGCATGAGATAAGCAGAACTTGGACCAAAATGATATATATATATACCAACAACACAGCAAAGTGAAGAGGGTGGCTCAAAGAATGTTTTCTTCTTCTTCTAGTGGCAACCTTAACCTCCTTAACACTTCTGAGATGGTGTATGACGCCACCTACAAATTTGTTGTTTCTGATAGCTACATTGAAGCCTTGAACAAGTTGAGAGCCGCAAACCTCAGTAAGCTTGATTTCCAAAGAGAGGTGAGTAAATTACCCGATTTGACTAGAGACACTAATATTTATGCTAAGTTTTTAGGAGAAAAAGAAGTTGAAGAGAAGGGATTGAAAGGGGAGAGATATGATGCTCATGTTAAGAAATTCCAGAAGTTGCATGAGATAAGCAGAACTTGGACCAAAATTGGACCAAAATGATATATATACCAACAACTAGTGGTGGCCATGGGCCGGTTCGGCCCGGCTGGCCCGGCTGAACCGGCCCGGCCTTGAACCGGCCCGTAACCGTCCAAAACCGTAACCGCCATTAACCGAACCTGAACCGCCGATTCAGGTTCAAGAAATTTCTGAACCATAACCGTAAAAGCCCTTGAACCGTGAATGAACCGGCGGGTTTTGACTTTTTCCGTTGATTAACGCCGTTTTTGGACGGAAAGGCCTGAGAATCTATTATTCCAAATGTTAGGGACCCGATGATACAATTTCCAAAAACGTTAGGGACCCGATGATACAATTTCTAAAAGTTAAACTTTTTTTCTAACCTTCAGACTTGTCTAGGATGATAAAAAATAAATATGTAATTATTTAATAAAATCTTAATTGAAAGAATAGATAATTGTTATAGTCATAAAAGGTGATTGGTTGTGCTTTACACAATAAAATTTTATCACATCACACTAATACAATAAAAGTGTTTGGTGCAGTTGGTTAACATGTATGCAATCTTGTTGAAAGGTTGTTGGTTTGAGCCTCAATGTTGTCATTTTTTCATACTTATAGTAAGTGGGCCCCACAGGTTTGATTTAATAATTAGAATGGTTCGATTCAGATAGTCTGAAGGGTAGATTTGTCATTTTGAAAAAAAAAGGTTTACTTTTAACCGTTGACTAACGGTCAAAGGACCTCAGAGTACAATTTCTAAAAGTTAGGGACTATTTGATACAATTTTAGAAATAGAGGGACCTACGAGTCTATTAGGCCAAACCTCAGGCACCCAATAGTAATTACCCCAAAAAAAAAATTATTGTGTATACTAAAAATGCACTAACATATAATCTTTAACTACTTTCTAATTCGTCCGCATGTTATGATTAAACTTCTTGTACTCCCCTCACTTAATTGATTTCTTTCCATCATTCTCTCCAATAGATGAGATACAACACTTCTTATATTTACTACTTGCACGCTTAAAATCAAGTGGTAAAATTAGATTTAATATAAAATGACATTTAAAAGGAAATATATAATATACAGTAAATACACATATTTTTTATCATCCTAAAAAAATACATGTATTTGATAAATTATAAATTATTGAACCATAAATAAAAAACAAATTACATCGAAAATGCAAATCAAAATGAGCAATAAGGATATTTTTAACATAATACTCCACACAAATTTGCATTATCTCCATATTTTTAGAATTAATTTCATATCATAAACAATATTTTACAAAAACCGAAACAAACTATGATTCATGAATCATAAAATCAAACAAATTTTACTAAATTTAATAAAAAAAGCAATCAATTATCACTAAACATACCTTATCAAAAAGCTCAAATTGATGTTGTTGAAACTCAAATCAAGAAAATGGAGAAGAAGAAATCTGTGTAATTCGAAATTAATGGAGAATGTAGTCGCAGAACAGGTTGAAGAAATGATTCCAAGGAGAATGAAACTTAAGCAATTCAAAAGTTAGAACAGATCATGAATATAGTAAACTTGAACAATCAGAAGAAAAGAAACTGACTGAGGGAGAGAGCTATAACAAAAAAAAAAAAAAATAAAACGAAAAAGAAGATGAAGAAGATTTTTTTACGAATGCGTAAACACCAAACAAAGAAAACCCAATGAACAACAATTTTATCCAATTAAATTCTAAATAACATTTATCTAAAATTGAAAAAATATTCACATTTGCTTTAAGTAACTTTCAAAATTCATTATAATTTCCCTTCAGCCAAGTAGACAAGTACCAACCCGACTGATGGTAAAGCCTTGTGTTTGAATCTCACACGCTTTGTGAGTGATTGACGTGCAATCCCCTACTTAAGAAACACTCAATTGGAGAGTTCTAGATAGAAATGGTCACGAATCGATTTGGTCTGTTTTACCCGCCGTTTTCGGCCCCGTAATTAACCGGTCTGGTCCGTCGTCAAAGCGGAACCATTCGAATTGTAATTGAAACCGTTAGAGGGACGGTCCGGTTAAAGTTCGAGCTATTTTCGAATCGTGAACCAGAACCGTCGACGAATTGTCCGAACCATACTTTTGAATTAACTTTTTTTAAAAAAAAAATTAATAAAATAAAATAACCGATCGAACCACCAGCGGCTCGTTATGAAATGTTCTCTCTAACCATGGCCGGTAGACTGAGATCCGTAGCCGGCTCAGCCCGTATCCATGTCTAGTTCTGGATATGGGAACAGTGTCTTTGGGCTTTTCGCCAACATCCAAATTCAAGGAACTGAAATGGACCGTTCGCTGGACCAACGTTACAACAGTGGGCCTTTAGCAGAAGGGCATGTCAAATCGTATAAATAGCCTTTTCGAGATTTTAAGACTAAAAATACACCTTTTAGGTTTTAAGATCTAAAATAGAATTTTTATTAAAAATTTCTTTAACTGATTAGAAATTATGACATGTACATATAATTTTCACAAATAAAATAGCTTATTTTTTGAGAAAAAAAACATAAAAAATTTTATTTTTGAAGCAAAAAATTTTAAAAAGATATATGTAAATTCAGATCCCAAAATTAAAAATCGTAAGCAAACCAGCTCAAATTAACAAAATAATGGGAAAAAGAACTCTTTAGAGCTTTTTAGGATGTCCAATTGAAAATAATTTCCCAGAAGACCATTTTTGGCTACTGGTTTACAGTTTGTATATCAATAGTTTCCAACATGTTCCTGGTGACATTCCGGCATCTCCAATTTAACTGGTGGTCGGCCGGCAAGAAATTACGACGAAGTCGTTCTCCATTGAGGTATGAAACCACCGGAAAATAGAGAATCATAAAAAAAACTCACCAAAACCTTGTAATCATTTTCATCCGGTTTCATTCAGAACATAATCATCACCACCACAATATTATCATCATCATATCATCAGCATCATAACCATCCATGAACATGTAAAGAACAGAAGTGATATCAAAATGAAAAACCGACTGAAATTAAAAATATAAATCAACTAAAAAATAACATCCTTCACGATTTCGGAAGTCGTGATTGAACAATTAAAAAAATATATAATAAAAATCAAATCTGAAAACACAGAATACAGAAGGCTGATGGAAGTAAATAAGCAACAGGGCAGAAACCTAACCGCTTGACTGGAGTAATGGCACCAAACAGGGTAGGTGGAGACGGCGACTATGGCGGCTGGAGGAGCGACAATTGGTGGCCAACGTTAGCCAAAAACTCAGATGAAACTCTGAAAACCCGACGATCCTAGCCAACGTTAGCCAAAAACTCAAATGAAACTCTGAAAACCCGACGATCCTAGCCAACGTCGCTCAGAAAATTGAAACGGAAACACGATCAATTCTTCTTCGAAAAGGATCTCAGATGAAGATCAACGAAACTCCAGGACCATATGAAATCTGATTCTATCGGAAACCAGCCAAAAACGCGAGGTGGCGTGATTAACAGATTTTGCCCGGCAGTTTCCTCGTTATTCGAAACTGTTTTTGTGAGGTTCTAGTGCCGTTGACTTGAGAAGGTTGGCGGAGGAAGAAAAAGAAAATGCAAAAAGAAAATCAAAGGAAACTGGTTTTAATCGATCTTCAATTTTTCCATTGGGATGAGATTTTGCAGCGGTGGAGTAGATCTGGATCGTTTTCGTCATTGTTATTTCTGTTTAATTTTCTTAAATGGCCCTTAATTCTAAAAGCAGAACCTGTGGTCCTTTTGCTTTTTTAATGTATTGTATTTTGCCGTTTATAAAATGGATATGTTTTGTAGGTTGCATTCGTAAAAACCACAACTTTAAAGGTGCTATTTTTTGATTAAATAATCTTGATACATATGAGCTTTTCCCTTTACAAAAGGGTTATGTATCAATTGTGTAAAGGATATGAAACGAAAGCTAAATATATCCACTGAAACTTCTCAAAAAGCCAAACGAACTATAGGTTTAAAATATACATGATAAATGCAATTTTAAAAATAATAATTAAATTAAGAAAAATAAAAAATAATCAATAGAGACACATCAACACCCATTGCCTAAACAACGAAGAAAAGGTACTGGTCGATATCTCAGACGCTAGAGAGCCTTTTGTACTTTTAAAGTCAACATATGGTTGTTGAAATCAAGTCAATCGCGCGTGATGTAAAAATGAAAAGTCACCACCAAAAATAAAAAATCGCAATCACCATCACCATTAACTAAGCTTCTATGCGGTTTAAGTTATCTTTTAGAAACTATTCCATTGATTTACAGTTGAGTTTTGCTAGAGAAGAAAAGGTTCTCAACTTTCAGAACCTATTTTATCAAGTTTCAGCTACTTTCCGACAAAAGAGAATTTGAAATGATTCCAACAAGTTTCAAGCCGGAATTCATGAAGAATTTGTGTTTTCTGGTGAGTTTTTGGTATGAATATGGAGTAGCTGGAAAATCGATATCATCAAAATCAACACTGGAGCATCACTAGAAAAACACACTGTTGGCCTCTTTTTTAAAGCATGAACAACTTCGACTGCCTTTTAATTAGGCATGCCAAAAAAATTGTTTGAACTCTCTTTTAGAATGTTGAAATCTTTGACTGACTAACAATTTAAATGTGCGCGAAAACTTACCAGGTATATGGGTACACCAATCGTACTTTGTGCCCAATCCTGACTTTTTGGATTGCAAGTTAATTTCACGGTAAACGCTTTTCTAAAACATTCCTAAGAAGCTTTAGTGTTTGGATTTTGTCTCTCCATGATTAAATTGACTGGAAGAATACTTGATTTTATCTTTTCAGTATTGAATCAATCGGAAATGATGATTTTCGTTATCGGGGATTAAATCACAGAGAACGATTGAGTTCTGTCTTTTCACGATTAAATCGACCAGAAGAAGACTTAGATTTATCTTTCCAAGATTAAATCAATCAAAGAAGGATAACGCAAAAAACTTGTTCCAGGACTGAAAATTCGACCGAAGCAAGTGATTGCAAGGTTAATCTAGAGACGCACTTTTGAAGGCTTGAAATCCCAGGAAAATGGTTGTAAGATTGAACTACAGACAAACAAATACAAAAGACTTGATGAAGTATGTAATTGTATTTGAGTTTGAATTTGATTTGATCTGTTATTGTTAATTGGTTTTTGGTTGGTTGAAGGCCTACAATGTTAAAGCTAGCTATTTATACCGAATTGGAAAGCAGTTATGAAATTTTTCCCTCCAAAAACACTTTGGCAATTACTTCAATTTTTCTTTCAAAACTTTCCACCAAAGCACTTCCAGTAAGCATTACACATTCCAATTTTATTTTGTTCACGTAACTATAACTAACCACCTTTGAAAGTTATTAGAGAGTCTTCTATCTTAACAAAAAATTTTAACTTCTAGACTTTTTGACTTTAATCATTCCAAATGTCCAACAACCAAACAACCATACCTAAATATAATAATGACTCAATTCAATTACATGTAAACCTAATTACAATTGAACCTATCACTTAAATTAAATACAATTACAATTGAATTAAACTAAAAATTTAATTTATGTCACAAACACACATTGCTGAAAATTGTACCAACTCATCATATACCCTTTATAAACTTGTATCCAAAAATAACATTTTTTATTATTTTCAATTTTGTAATCTTAAAAGCTCTAAATTACTTCTTTTTTTCCTTCATTTTTATTTTTTTTACTTAAATACAATTTTCCGACCACAAAAAACGGTGATGATCTTAATATGTCTTTATACTATAAGAAAGACGAAATCAAGACAAATTCAATGCTATCAAAAATGACATCTAAACTTGCCGAAGCACGTGAAAAGACGGGTAAGCTTTGACGGTTAGGATCTCCATGTTTATATTGGTCGGTACTTGATTTCCCGATCTTGGCTCTTCAGCTCAATCCAGCTTTCCCGTTCCTTCCTTTTTTGATTGGCGCTGCTGGCTCTGGTGGTTGCTCCTTTGGGGACGATGTTAAAGGAGGCGACAACGTCAAACGTCTACATGGAAGGGAAGAAGATAATATACAGTTTCATAACTTAAAAATGTCCCCTTCCTTTTTCATGAAATATTAGTTTTAAAAACAAAAAACTGTACAGTTTTGTATATTTCCCTTGGTCAAATTTGTATTTGAATAAGAGAAACGGTAATTGATAGCATATTTTAATATTTCAATTTACTAAATGGCACTATGCTTCATTATTGCAGTAAATACAAAATAGCAATTTTATCAAGCAAATTATAATTATACCGCTCTAATCTTTTTTTGCCTCTTTCTTCAATCCCTACATCTTAGAGCAAAGAAAAAAAAAACTTTATAATCAACTTTTTTTTCTTTTTGGCTCATTGATGGATTTGCATGTGTTCACTGATTCCAAATTCAAATCCCATTACTTGAAGTCCAAAATGGATTCCATTTTTCCAACATTGGTTATTACCGTTTGCTTACACCACGAAACATCTTTTACGAATGCCTCTATGAACCTAACCGACGAAAGCCTCCCTAACGAACTTCTTCAACCAAACCCTCTCCAACGAATCTTCTTTGATGAAGCCCTTCAAAGTTCTTTGATTAGGTGAAATTGTCAGATTCCATTTTTTGATTTTGTTAAGAGAATTGAAGGGATAATAGGAGAGAAAATAGGAACTGGGTCAGGACTGAAATTGGAGAGCCGCATTAGTATATGTTTGCTCTTAAATCGGAGGCATTTTGAATTTCTTGAAAAATGAGTCAATTATTAAGAGTTTTTATATAAGGATCGAATTATATAACGAATCAGAAATTTAAGGACCTTATTATTGGTTTGTCAAATGTTAAGTACTTAATATGCAGTATATTAACACAAATCATAAGGACCTGCTAGTATATAACACAACTTTTAGAGATCTTCTCATTATGTGGATTCAGGTAATCACCTCTCAAAATTGACATATGCAATGTTTATGCTATGTAGACACTAGACGAACGAAATGTTTAAATTTCAATCATATATATTTTGGTGTTACTTTTTTTTTTTTTTTTTTTTTTTTTAAGTTAGAGTAGGATAGATTAAAAAAAATATTAAATATTAAGTATCACAACATTATAGGGATAATTGTGATATAACGAATCAAAATAATTATCTTCAAATATAGAGTTATAATCGAGCTGAGCAAAGTATTGAGGTTGGTTCGTTTACTTTTTAAATGAATTTTTATCGAATTTCGTTTCAAGTAGATCATATTTATAAAATCTTAAAGAAACAAAATAACATGATTGTGTAGATAGTTAAATGCTAATTATTTTTTAAACATTAATTAGTTATCATAATATAATATAGGGGTAATTACTATTGGGTCCCTGAGGTTTGGCCTAATAGACTCGTAGGTCCCTCTATTTCTAAAATTGTATCAAATAGTCCCTAACTTTTGGAAATTGTACTCTGAGGTCCTTTGACCGTTAGTCAACGGTTAA
>CANUEY010355536.1:0-11399 GCA_948099555.1 Croton setiger
AGAAGGAAAGAGTTTCCGTACCTTGCTTGTACTAGCAGCAGCTGGTTTAACACCCTCTACTTTCCGGCGCAGAAGTTCAGTGTTGAAGTCATCAAGAATGTCCTCAACGTCATAAGCCAAGTCTCTGAGATCGCTGACCCATATTTTAACTCGCCGATCAGACATCTGCCTTCCCTCAGCATCTTCAAGAACATAATAAATTTTCTTGAGCTTTCTTTCCCACCTTTCGATTTCGTCCAAGACTTGTCCTTCACTTGCATAGTTGCGCAAGTCAACAGAGGTAAACTTTTCAAGCAGCAGCTGAAATGAAGGAGAAAGGAGAGCTCCCCCAACAGCCAAAGCAATTTCCATGGCAGAAAAAAGAAAAAGGAAAGAAAATCAGGAGTTGAATCCAGAGAAGATCAGAGAGAAAGTTTGGTTCTTTGAAGATAAGAGGAAAGTGGTTGGGTCCTACTGATTCCAAAAGCAAGTGGAAAATATTTAATGCTGTCTGCCATTTAATTCCAAAAGCAAGTGGAAAATATTTAATACATTATCATTATCATTATCATTTACATTTACTGATTCCAAAAGCTTAAAGTCTCCAAATGAAAGATGTATGTATTGGTCCTTTATAAATTCAATTATTGCGTTAATATATGCATGTTATTGCTCCCTAAATCTTAGGGAATATTGCTGTAAATTAATTACTTTAAGGACAAAGATTACACTTAAAGAATATTTTTAAATATTATTGTGAGGAAGAGTTTATCAAAATAATAAATATAATAATAACTAAAAAATAAGAGAAAGAAAAGGATTAATATTTTTAAAAATTGACATTTATTTTTGTAATTATTTTGATGGAAGCAACCTTAAGAACAATGTATGGAATCTGAAATAAGACAAACACAATAATTACAAAGTGCATAACTAACACGTGGATCTGAATAACATCTACGCTGGAATTTATTACCACCAAAATTAACAAAAACAAAACTAAAAAAACTAAGACAAAACAAAAACCAAAAGAAAAGAATTGGTAAAAAATAAATTGAGTAGTGCTCAAAAGATCAATCAAATGAGTCAAAAAGACACCTCTACCCTTTTATATATTAACAAAAGAGAAATGCATAATATTAATAACTTGGAAATTTGAATGAAAATTGATAGTTGACATTAATGATTAACAAATTATGTTTATATTACTGGACAAATAATTTTTTTCTTTTATATTTGCATTTTATAATTTTTCTGTTCTCACTCCTAATTTTAACATCATATTAAAAATTTTATTATCAAAATTTTCCAAAAAAATTATAATTATATTTTAATTATTGAATTAGTATCTTATCAATATATTAATTATAAAAAATAAAATGATTGAAAACAAAAATATTTATGTTATATATTATTATAATTATGTAATTTCACAATTTAATACCAAATTTTTATAACTCAACCTCAAATCAACAATCAAGGCCACCATTTATTAACAACAATTATCAGCTGGTACAATTATTATAATTACATATTTATATAAAATAAACTAATAATTTTAATTATATTAATTATAGCTATTACTAAAATATATTATATTAATAATTTATACCTATAATAAGAAATCTAATTTTTCCACCTTGACATATATAAATTGGAGAAATTAATCAAGTAATACCCATTTTCCTTCAATTTTAATGAAATTGCTTTAAAAAAAATTACAAATCAAGTAATATCTATTATTTACTAAAGTGTTAGTACAAGTGTTAAATAATTTGAATTCGCTTAATGAGATTTTAAATTTGAAACTTAATGCATGCAGCAGTTATTTCTGTTGAGAGACTCTCTCCTATATGATCCATGTCACAACTAAATTAGTTGGGGTGAAAATTTTAATAAAAATCATAAAAAAAATAATATTAATGTTAATATTTAAATCAAATCCTTGCAAATTAGGAATGTTTAAATATTATTATAATCTATATATAATTTGTGGATGTGCAATATTATTATACTTTATATATAATATAATATAAAATTAATAAAATCTATTATAAAAGTTAGTTAATTTCAAAACTAATAACAAATTGCCACTATAGAAAATAAAAAACTTTTATAATAAACAACTTAGTTTAAAAATATATTATATATTCAAATATATTTGTTAATTAATTAAATTAAATATTTAATTTTTTTATATATCATATTGAAATTTCAAAACTTGATTTTTTTTATATGCAGCTGGAGCAATAACATTCTTAATCATTGTAAATTATAGGTTGTGAAATAAAATTTTACAATTTCTATTTTTTAATTTTCAACATAACTTAATTGGGTAAATTACGTATTTTTAGCTAATATTATAATTTAATTATCTAATTTTTATAAAAGTGGTTTCAGGTCATTGTAATTTGAAACTATCAATATTTTAATAAAAAAAACAGAAAAATATTTATAATTTCATCATTATATTTTGGCCAAAATTACGATTTTATTGTTAAAATAAATTCGTTTTTTGTAGGTTGTTATTTTCTAAAAAAAAAATTCTATATTATAGATTTTTTAGTAAAATATTTTTCTTTTTCATTTTTGCTTGTTTTTTCTTTTTTAGGCTTATCATTAAAAAAAAAATTTGCCTAGCTTATAATTTTATTTATATATAGATTTTATACTTATGTCCGGATTTTTTTTCCAAATATGTATTTTTTATTTAAATTAGCAAAACATAATTTCTAGGAATTATTAAATAATGATGAATTTTTAATAGAGAAATAATTAAATAATGATGATTTCTTATTTATGAAGGGAAATTTAGATAGTTCAATAATGATCAAATCTTTATCCAAATTAGGCAAATAATTTTACAAGTGTGAACGCGTCAATAATGATAAAATCTTTATTGTCCATCTGATCATGTGGTCCCCAATTTCATAATCATATCATATGTCCACGTAAGGCTCAGATCTCTACATCTTCAATAAATCACACTCCCACCACTTTCTAAAACTAGATAAAATGTTGAAAAAGTTATAATTACTTTTATTTTAAGCCACAAACTTTTTTATTTTTCTTATAAGTCCTTATTCTTTGTAGTTCATTCGTCTAATTCGATTTGGGTTCTATTAGCTTTTCAAGGTTTGATTCGTACTATTTATTCCAAATTATAATTCTTTTGCCTTGTCTCTGTCACATTAATAGGGAGAGATCTGATTTGATCTGGTTTAATTTTAAAATCAAGTGGCAAAAGAAACTAGCAAAGTTTTGATTTTGATTCTAAATTGAAAAATTAAGGACTTGATTGATAAAAATAAAAAATATACACATTAAAATAATAAAATCGAAAAAATCAGGGACTAGAAATATATTTTTTAAAAATACTAAAAAAGCAAAAACCACGGCTCACCCTTCGCTGAAAATCAATCTCTGCTAGAACGTAAAGCTAACTAAGCTCTCTGTGCTTAGATCTTGAAGAAGAAGAAGAGGAATGCAAAAGGGAAGTGATGATTCAGCTTCGGCTTCATCTTCAGCTTCAATCTCAAATCCAAGTTCTAAAAAGGCAGAGAGACCACCGCTACTAAAGAAATCAAAAACCTCAATTTCCGGCGATACTCACTTCCCCGGTCCTCTATTCCCCGCCGTCCGTCGCATATCAGCTACTCCTCCTTCTCCTTCCCTTCGACTTCAAGTTCCTGATCTCCGTGTCTCCGTCGGTAGCAACGATGCGTCGCCATCTCATAGTAACAGTAATAGCATTACTGAAAGTAGCTTGTCTGATCGGGATTGGGTTTTCCCGTCGTTTCTCGGTCCTCATGTGGTCGGAAATCGGGTAGCGGTGAAAGGTCGACGAGGTAGTGTTAGTGATAATATTGGGAATAGTAGTAATAATAAGATTGTGGAGAGGAAGAAGGAGATTGGTGGTAAGTCGAGTAATTTGGTGGAAGTGAAAGAGGAGAAATTAAAGGCTGAGAAGGAAGTAAAATTGGCGCCAGCAAGTCAAGTTTTGGCGACTCAGTCGAGTTCTCTGACTCAAAACTGTCGAGGAAGGAAAGTCATGAAACAGTCTTTGGTCTTTTATTTTGTAGGTTTATGAATCTCATTCTCGATTGCATTTTTCTTTTAATCATTGATGGTTTCTGTTTGTTAGCTGAGAAAATGGAGGAAAGAAAATATAAGTAGAAGAAGATACTTGCGAAAATAATTATTCAGAATTTAAAATCGTCAAGAATATAAAGATGCAATTTTGAATTTCCTATTTTTGGTTTTGAAAATGGGGAAAAACTATTCTTTGAAAAGTTCTTTTTTTTTTTTTCCCTCTATAATGAAAATATCAAATCCTCTCTACTATTTTTGCTCAATAATTAGTTCTTTTTTCTTTGGCTTTTTCCTAGGTAAGCAAAAGAAACAAAATTTGGAATTTTTTCTTATTTCCTTTTTCGGATTTTCCTCCTAGAATTCAGGAAGAGAAATTAAAATTGAAGGAAGAAAATAAATTAACCAATAATTGAGTACCTTCTTTGAAAATTAGAAAAATTTGGGTCCACAGGAGAAAGTAAAAACTGAACTTTGATGACCGGAATTGATTTGTAGTACTGATGGTTTGTAATATTTTACTGATGGTTTTATTGCTAATTTTCTACTGCAGCTCATTTTCACTTGTATATTATCTGTATCTCACTCAATTCACCTGCGGAGTAAAGTCATTAAACTAGAGGTATGTTCTGTAATCTGCTTAAGGTTGAGAATGCATTGAGTTTGTGTTGTGTTCGAGGCTTTAAACAATTGGGAACTGATTCAGTGCCTTTGATTCTTAGAAACAGAGATTAAAGGCATGGAAATTACTTCCCTACAAAATGGTCTGAAAAATGGGAACTGAATTGTTTATTTTTCTGTTGAAAAAAAAATCCTGCATTGTTAATTAGCTGAGTTGGACCCCTCTTTGATATCTCTGCATGGTGCTTGAATGTTTCTGGGTTGTCTGTATCCAAATTTGTACTCATAACTATGGTCTTTTAATTGCAGGAAGAGAATATTAACCTTCACACTACGTGTGGCGACAGAAATGGTGTTGGTAACAGCATCAAATTTTTGCAAAATGAAGATAATAGCTCATATTATTTAGGAAAAACTGACAGTAGAACTATTGCTTTGTATACTGTGGTATTCACGCTGATTATGCCATTTTTATTCTACAAGTATCTTGATTATCTTCCACGAATCAAGACTCTGTCGAAAAGAACAAGGAATAACAAGGAGGAGGTTCCCTTGAAGAAGAGAATTGCATATACAGTGGATGTATTTTTCTCTGTTTATCCTTATGCCAAGCTGCTTGCACTACTCTTTGCAACCATATTTCTCATAGGATTTGGTGGCCTGGCATTGTATGCAGTTAGTGATGGTAGCTTTTCTGAAGCTCTTTGGCTGTCATGGACTTTTGTAGCTGATTCAGGAAATCATGCAGATAGGGTTGGGACTGGACCAAGGATTGTCTCTGTCTCTATAAGCTCAGGAGGAATGCTTATATTTGCCATGATGCTTGGACTTGTCTCAGATGCCATCTCAGAGAAAGTAGATTCATTGCGGAAAGGGAAGAGTGAAGTTCTTGAAAAGAACCATATTCTAATTCTTGGATGGAGTGACAAATTGGTAATCTCTTGAGCAACCCTGAACCTTTATGCATGTTGTATAGTATTCGTTTTTTGCTTGTTTCGTGGATGTGCAATAATCCAAAAGAAGATGCACTAAAACTTACTCTAGTTATTTGTCATCTTTTTAGCATTTTGAAATAAAGGTTGTAGAACGCAAATGTTTATTATCAAGGAAGTGGTTGTTGTTGTTGAGATCAGTTACTAGAGAGGGCTTTAATGTTCTATTCGTTCTGTATCTTCTTGTTCCAAGTGGAGAATACCACTATACTAGTGTCTCTCCTTTGTGAAATTTGTTACAATTTAGTTCACTGAATTCTTAAATTGTTCCACTTAAAATCTAGAATACATAAAATGTATATTTGTTTCTTCTCATTCACTTTTGTGAAGGAAGTTGAATTTGCATTGCATTATGATGCTAATCTTTTTTATGCACAACATTAAAAAATGGCCTTCTGTTTTTAGGGTTCACTTTTGAAGCAGCTAGCAATAGCAAACAAGAGTATTGGTGGTGGAGTTGTTGTTGTACTAGCAGAAAGAGACAAAGAGGAAATGGAGATGGATATAGCTAAGCTAGAATTTGACTTCATGGGCACTTCTGTTATATGCAGAAGTGGCAGCCCTCTCATCCTTGCAGACTTAAAGAAGGTATATGTTCTGTGAGTTTTTTTAACTTTAGCTTTTTTAGGGCCCTAGAGGGATTGAATTTTCTATTTACCTTTTTACAGGTCTCAGTTTCTAAGGCTCGGGCAATCATTGTATTAGCATCTGATGAAAATGCAGATCAGGTTCACTCACAATGTCCCTGCTCTTCTGTGATTTTTATGCTTGTGAAATATTCTTTAAAATATTTGTATTACTGTTGCCAGAGTGATGCACGTGCTTTAAGGGTTGTGCTTAGCCTAACAGGAGTTAAAGAGGGTTTGAAGGGCCATGTTGTTGTGGAGATGAGTGACCTTGACAATGAACCTCTGGTGAAGCTTGTTGGAGGGGAACTCATTGAAACAGTTGTTGCACATGATGTAATTGGACGTTTGATGATTCAATGTGCTTTACAACCTGGCCTTGCACAGGTAAATATCAATGGAAAAATTTTTAATAATGGTATTCAGTCTTTTAACTTAGTGTAGACAGTGTTTGGGTCCATCCTTGCTTGCTTCCTTTCTGAGCCACCTATTTTCATGACAAGACATTGCTTTGACAGGCATTGTGTTTGTAGGTGTGCAGTGTAAATACTAAAATTTTAGATGACTCTTGTCTATGTTAATTTTTGTCTCAAATTGCTATTGAGCATCTCTTAAAATGAATAGTTGGTATGATAATCAATTCAATATTAGTTTGGGTCACATCTGTGTTGAAGATTAAAATAATCTAAGAAAAGCGGTACGTCATTAAGATGTTTGCTTTGTGGGTAGATCATGTTTTTGGGCCTCTATTGCTAAAATTTGATAAAAAGTTCTATTGATGCTGGATTTTGGTTATCATCTTTGCTACTCCCTTTCATATTCAGCCAGCGGCTATTTATTTCTGGCGTTCAACCTTCCCTTATTCTGGCAGCATTATTCAACCAATAATGTTGTCCTCATTGCTTTTGATATTTTATTGTGAAATGGGCCAACACCTTTTTCATGTTGTGCATGTAGAAGCATCCTGCATAAGTAGTCCTGTCTAGTTTTAGTCATGCTATTTTGGCTGTAGGGTTAAAAATTCCTCAAAATTTCCCATAATGACTTGAAATAATTTCATCTGTATTTATTTACTGATACTTTTGCCAGTGTTGCATCCCATATGTTTGGTAATAATCACTATGCAATTCTAAGTTTCTCATTCTCACTTGTTTCAGTTTCAGCTGGTAGGAATAACCCTTTTTCTGTCTTATATTGTTCAGATTTGGGAAGATATATTAGGGTTTGAGAATGCAGAATTTTACATCAAAAGGTGGCCTCAGTTGTATGGTCTGCGATTTGAAGAAGTGTTCATTTCATTTCCTGATGCAATTCCTTGTGGAGTTAAAGTTGCTGCAGAAGGTGGGAAGATAAACTTAAATCCAGATGATAAATACATTCTGAAGGAAGGGGATGAGGTTCTTGTAATTGCTGAGGATGATGATACATATGCTCCTGGTCCTCTTCCAAAGGTTGTTCTTTTCCCAGTTGATATAGCAGAATGTTCAATGTAGAATGGGTTGTGTTCTGAATTCTGATGAATTTAGTTGCTTGGGTAGCTCAGAAGTTAAATTCTTACTAAGGCCTATTATGAAAAATACAAAAAGAATTGAACTTCATTATTTGTGTTACCTAAAGCTGATAGAAAATATCGGTCGTCAACAGTTTTCTAGTGAATGATCGTTGCTTAGGTTGAAATGTGGTATTCTATTTATGGTTTCATGGAGTGATTCCTGACTTATGTATTGATTTCTTTTTTGAGAGAGAGAGAGAGCAGGAAATATTTTACACTTCATTGAAGTTTTCATGATTGAGCATGTTGTTCCCTTGGACCTTCAATCACTTATATATCTTTCCTTATGTGTCAAATATTTATGTTAGAATTATTTTGGTTGTGCTGTCTTTTCTTACGTATGCTTGTTCCTCCAGTTACGCTGTGGTCTTTGTCCAAAACTAATTGATCCTCCAAAGTATCCAGAGAAGATTCTGTTCTGCGGATGGCGCCGTGACATTGATGATATGATAATGGTATGCATTCCTCAGTTCTATTATCTCCTTAAAGTCTCATTCATTTTTGTTGGAAGTTGGGGAGGCAGCTTATTTGGATGTCATTTATTGGACTGAGATATAAATGAAGAAAATTTCTACACTTTGATTTGGTTTTTGTTTGTGCTTTTACTTTTCAGGTTCTGGAGGCATTCCTTGCACCTGGTTCTGAACTCTGGATGTTCAACGAGGTGCCTTTAAAAGAAAGAGAAAAAAAGCTTACTGATGGTGGACTTGACATTTCTGGATTGGAGAACATAAAACTTGTCCATCGTGAGGGAAATGCTGTCATCAGAAGACATTTGGAGAGTCTACCTCTTGAGACTTTTGATTCTGTAAGTTGCATCTACTTTGCTTACCTAGCTTCATTCATCATCACATTGAAGGTCATCAACTTTTATATCTTTGGATTTATTAGCACTTGGCATGTTACAAGATAGACACTTTGGACAAAATGCAATTAATCCCATATTATAGGATGGGTTTGCAGGGAAATAATAAGTACAAGGTTCAACTATCAATTACACCATAAGTGGCATTTATTAGGGAAGTATAATGAACTGAAATGATATAGTGCACAATGTACTTGACAACTTTAGCTAATGGAATTGGGCAACTTGGAAACATGAGAAGTCTTTTGCTGTCTTAAACATAGCACCAACCTGCACAGTCAATGTAAGATTACACAAAAAAAACTTGTTGACAGTCTCAGTGATTCTAATTGTCATGCATGAGCACATTTCAGATTACTTTTTGTTACTTCAATTCTACCACTGATTACTAACTCTAAGCGGACAGATTTTAATTCTTGCAGATGAATCATTAGAGGACTCTGTTGTACATTCTGACTCCCGATCCCTTGCTACCCTTCTCCTTATTCGAGATATACAGGTAACTGTGGTTGCTGCCTCCTTGTTTAAGGAGAGCATATTCCTGTTCTTTTGGATGTCTCTCTCACTCTCTTTCTCATTTTTATATTAAAACACATTTGTTTGAGTACTTAAAATATTATAATTCTCCTACATGATGTCTTCCCTTCTTTAGCTGCTTGTCATTCTGTTTATGTTTCATAATTAAGCTACAATTTGGCCCATTTTTGGAATGTTTATCTGGAAGTGGCTAATTAATGGTCTTTCCTCATGATATTTATGGTTATGACATATCACAAACCAATTTAGGCTTAATTATCCTAACTTGTTTCAATGCGTAGTATGAAATTTGTAATGATGGGGTATTTGATCGTGAGTCTTGATTTACATTGTTATTGTGCTATTAACTTTTGGGGAATTGTTTTCCTCAAATGCTGTGGCTATTATGTCACTTGGTGTAACTCCTTTGGAGAATAATAGGCAATGCTCAAAAGTAGTTGACTGGCCAATGCACCCGTAACAAGCTGTATTTAGAATGTTATTCCTCCTTTTCTAGAGAATGTGGCCAAGAATTATGTAGTATTTACATTTTTGTTGTTGAGAATTAATTATAATTGCCTTATCAGTTGGACCTCAAGGCTTGTCATCATGGTGATATATATAATCACAGCATTTGGAAGAGAAAGGGCAAAAAGAAAAACTGGAATACTTTTTCATAAGCAAGCATGCGTATGTTAAAAATCCTGAGAGATAAAAGGGAAATGAACTTACAACATGAGGTTTCTATTTTGTTCTAATTCTTTGGAGACAAAATGTTGTTAGAGCATGGGATATGTTCAGATTGGAAATGTTAAAAAGTATTTTACAGAAATTCGCCCTTGCTTTTGCTGAGTATTTAGTAGCAAACATGAATTTACGTTTACATCTTAAAGTTCTATGCATGAATTGTTCAGTAGTCTGATTTTTGACAAAACCTTTTCTTTTCCTTGTGATTTTCAGTCAAAGCGTCTCCCTTACAGAGACACTAAGTCAGGATCTTTACGGCTTTCTGGGTTCTCTCACAGCTCTTGGATCCGTGAAATGCAGCAAGCTTCTGACAAATCAATTATTATTAGTGAAATCCTGGATTCTAGGACTAGAAACTTGGTCTCTGTGTCCAGAATAAGCGATTATGTTCTATCAAATGAACTAGTAAGCATGGCACTGGCAATGGTAGCCGAAGACAAGCAAATAAACCGTGTCCTTGAGGAACTGTTTGCAGAGGAGGTACCTTTCCTACCTTATCTGTTACAATGGTTATTGCATTGGAATCTAGTTAGTAGGAAATTGATGCATAGATGTTACTTCCCTTTTCATAATTTCCCCCTCGAACTGAGCTTGATAGAGTTTGAATGAAAGGAAGGCTTCTCTGCCTGTGTGGAATGCTTATAAACAAAATTATGCTACTCTAGCTTACCATTTTGTTTTCTTGCTCTCCTCCTTTCATTTCTCACTCTATCAACTAGCTTTAACGGTCAGAATCAAAGGCATAGCTGCATAGTGCTGATTTCTTTTTCTTTTTTTTTTTTTTTTTTGGCAGGGGAATGAAATGTGTATTAAACCTGCAGAATTCTACCTATTTGACCAGGAAGAGCTTTGTTTTTATGAGATAATGATAAGGGGTCGTCAAAGACGAGAAATTGTGATTGGTTATCGGGTTGCAAACACAGAACGAGCGATAATTAACCCTCCGGAGAAGTGGGAACGAAGAAAATGGTCACTTGATGATGTATTTGTGGTCATATCATTAGGTGAATGACTGAAACCACATTGATGCTTTCTTCTTCTTCTCTACCTTAAACTAACTCTCCCCTCACCTCACTATCAGATAGGTTGTAAGTTAAAAAATTTTACCCTGATATATTGTTGTCTGATGATAGAGTTACCCACTTGTAGATCACAGCCATTCAAATTTGACAATGGCAGCAAATATCTTTTCAAATTGTAACATATTAATCATTGTAAAAAATAAGTTAACTATTAATATTTCTTTTTTAAAAAATAATTTTCTTAATTTATGCAGAATATATATATATATATATATATATATATATATATATATATATATATATATATATATATATATATATATATCTATATATAGATATTGTTTAAAGGGAATATGTGTGGGGGTGGGGAGTTTGTTATATATTGTTTTA